>DWME01001313.1:0-25590 GCA_018244795.1 Parelbella ahira ahira
CCGTCTTACTCAGAGTTAGTTTATTACTGACACCCTATGACAGTTGACACTTCAAACGTCAATCAGTGTATGCACCAAAAACTCACGTGACATAAATTTCTAATAGAATTGGCACTACATGATTGATGTATATCTAATATGCGCTAGATACATTTTGTTCATTACTCATGTTAAATAATTGTTTTTATAGAAATCAATAACTAACTTGTGTCTATGTTACACAATGTTTAAAATGTACTTTCTGTGTTGTACCTTCTTGGTGTACAATAAAGAATAATTGTATTGTATTGTATTAATCATTCACTTTTCGTACTAACTGTTTAATGGTTGCGATGTCTAATAGATTTCAGCTCTATGGGCGCGTAACGTAAAAATACAGTCGTATTTTGCAAGTCGTTCGTCGGAATGACGCGCGTCGGACGTGGACAGGCAATCGTGGTATGACGTGACGCGCTCTCCCAGATAGTCACTCCTGCGGGCTTAATATTGTGTAATACGAAAATTGGGTATAACGTCTCATGTATAAAATATTGGTGTTGTGTTATACCGTTCGTGTTTTTTATTCTTTATGGATTTTAAATAAAGATATTTGTGGAAAAATTAATACAAAAGTCATTCCATTTTTTGTACCTACTGAATTCTTTGAACGCGAAAGGAAATTAAATTAAACAATAGTTTGTAATAATCTAATAAAACAGTTATAATGTAATGTATTTCATGCTAAAGACGTAGAAAAGAAACGTTTATATTAAATCGGGCAAGAAAAGAAAACGAAAAAGCACATTATTTCCTGCAATCGAATCATGAAATTTCCAAGTTAAATACGCGGAGACAAATGTATTTTCCGGTCGATCGAGCCGCGGCGCGAATGCCAAGCAGTCGCTGAGGCCGCGGTGCCCCTCGTTACAGCATTATCGAGTTTCATGACTCTATTCATGAAATAATAATAGTACTTAAGTATCTATGTATATCATTCTTTAGAGTATACCTACTAATGCATATAAAAAAATTCTAAAGTATGTGAAGCCTGCCAACCGGACTTGGACAGCATGGCCTTAATCCTCTCAATATGAGAGGGGACACATATTGCAACGGTCAAAAGATAAATGGGTCGATTATTATATAAAATATCGGTCGAAAATCGGTGGATTCTGTGAATATTTGAATTTGAATTAATGTGACATGTTTTTAATTTAATGTTTTAACTTAATTTTTTTTATTAATTTATAATTAAGATGAATTGAATTGTTGATTTATGTAGCATGAATTATAATTCTTAGTGATTTAAATAAACGATTAAATTAAATTGTTATTATTTTTATATGCATATAATCTATGAACAATGCACTTTATACGTATATCAAACTTTTAAAGTGTGTATCGTATTTATAGAAATTTAAATCGAAATCTGTCTATTGTATAAATTAACCGCAATTTGTAAGGTAGACTTAGCGTTAAGATTGCGTTCAGACCAAAAACTCTTTCGCGCCTGCATCTACGCATGCGCTTATTTGACTCCACTTGTTTTAAAGCTACTGGTACATATGTTAGGGTTTTAGCATAGATCAGGTGGACACGGCGACATATATATATTATTTCGGTGAGGTGGTCCGTTCTCGGCTTGAGGCATAGTATCATACTTACTTAATAATACATACATATATCTGTACCACCCCCGGGTTTTAATGATTCTTGTGTGCTAATTACTACCATTATAAATAAAAAAATATCTGCCACCATTGTGTATCTGTGCTGTAACGTCAGTGCTTTGGATTGCAGCCAGCTCTTAATAATCCTAACAGAGTCCTATTATGTTCAATAACTGGGCATGAATCTCACACATAGCTTCATAAGGCGCGAAGGGTACTTCACCACTCTGTTTCACTACAGATTGCTGACATATGCGCTAGTAGGCAATTTATGCTTTGGATGTTCTTAAATCGTTTTGTAGGGCGTCGACAAGGTTCAACGATTTTTACCTAACGGTAACAACTGATTGGTTTACATGGCTTTCGAAGTCCCTTCGTGAAAATTGGCGACTAGTGCCTACATATCCAAGAGCTTGCTGCCCCCAGCCTCGCCCAACTGATCTGCGGCTGTGTCATTGATAAAAACACTTTAATATTATGTATTTAATTCGTTCTTGCTTCATTAATGATGTAATTAAATAAAAATACACCAATATTTTTACAAAAAGATAATACTTTTAATCTGTTTAATAATCTTCACAAAAGAACTTGTTAATGTCAGCTATAAAATGAAAATAAAGGGATTTTGCTAATAATCTTATCAGCGATCACGATGTCTCTGATAAATATTCGGAGAATGAATGGAAATTCTCGTGGAAGTTAATACGAGATGAATGCCAATGAGGCCTTAAAAAGATTAATTATTCTTCACTTACAAAGAAAATAAACGGTTTGAAAAGCATATTTTCATAATTTCTATTATTTGTTTTTTATAAGGTATAGAGCAAGGATCTTTGTAAGTGTTATTTAAGTGAAGGGTGCTGGAAGGGAGATGTCAACAGGTAGCCACTTCGGCCCGTTAATATTTACAACAGACTTTAAATTGCACATTATGAAAATGACCATTGGTGTCAATTAGTTTCTTTGGTATTCGTTAATTCGATGAGTTCGATTTTATAATTATGTCATCACGCTACGTTTCTAACAGGTTAGACACAGACACAGGTTAGACATATGTACTTTTTATACATCAGTTTTTTCACATATTCTTTTCGGTTTCGGGGGCCTTCGACTCTTTCAACAACCAGTATCTGACCTGTTTCATCTAGATAGGTGAGTCTCAGTTAACTTCGGTCCTTTTATCCATCAAAAATGTCCATTGTATCAGTTATGTTATTAATTCATCTGCCATTCTTTAACTCAATAGTAATCCGTTTAAATATAACAAATAATTAAAAACTAAGATCTATACTTTTGTTAAATTTGTGAACAATACTTTAATTAAAAAGTGACATGCAATTTGATGTCATTTGACATTCCTGTAGACGCCACGAGGACAGATAGAGAATTAAGAATTAACACTTCAATTCCGATCCAGTCTCTTTAAATTCCGCTACGATGAAACGATGAAAGCGGTTGAATATTGATAAAATAAATATTGGAGCACGTGACCGACCGCGCCGACGGTGTCTGACTGTTTGACTTTTTGATAACGGACTGAAATGTAAGTTGACGTTTCGCACATTGTTCTAGAATATTCTTTGCTAAGGTATTCAATCAATGACCCGTTTGTTCAGTTGTTAGCGAAGCGTGCTCACCTAGGTTCAGTTCGCAACCAGCACAAGTAATATACAATGACAAGGGCACAAGTAATACAAAAACCCCAGATTACTTAATTATAATCATAAAATTCTTCTATGAAAATGATGAGGGTAGTAGTAATTATAAAATATAGCGAATAATCATGTTTATTACTATTAAGTGTTACCAGCATAAAGTGTTAAATGTAATGTTTTATAATAATTATCCTAATTATATCCAATGCTCCATTTGTATTTAAGTTAACTGTTAAAGGAGTATCAAGTTAGACTAACCCAATAATATTTACTTTGCTTTTGAAGGAATTTCGCATGGGAAGAATATTCTAAGACGTCTCGGTGAAACAAACAGTTAACTGGCAGTGTTGTCTCACTGAATCTATGTAATTATAATTTTTAGCATGTTTAAAATGTACTCATTGTTTATGCAAACACAATTAAACCGTGAATAAAGTTACTTACACCTAGGCTTTATGCTAGTTTTGAAATAATAATAAAATCTTAACAAACGTTTTTCGTGTTGCCAAGAAATGAGATAATCAAGACAGGATTAATACGTTAACATTAATAATATTACTATAATTATTATGTTACGTCACGTCGATTTACTCTTAAAAGGAACCTTATCTTAAAGTTGGCGGCACTGTAAGCAACTTTCCAAACACACTTCAGTAAATATCCAACTGCACCAACGAATACATCGCTGTTACAATCCCGTTTTCCAACTGACTTCTTCCCGGCGGGGTTTGCTCGCCGTACACACTGGGCCGCACTGTTTGTTCGGGCGCGAGATCCTTCCTGGTCAGAGCAAACGGATAGACGGCAGTCGGACGCACTTATTGGAAATACGATGGCGTTGGACCGTGAATGGATACCTTTAGTTCCCTACGACGGTTTTCCTAGGCGGTCCATGAATAGTTCCTTATAATAGTTTTCCTATAGTCGATAAGAACTATGCTTTTTTATGTCAAATGTAACTCAATGTGGGTAGACGTAAATGGATTTGATTTTCATACAATTTACAGTTGTATCTAATATTTTGGTTATGTTTCAAGCGAGTAAATAATGTTGTTAGAATATGTGACACATTTTTAAATGCTGCAGATGAAAAATAATGGTTTCAATAGCGTAATCGTTTCACTACGTTTTAACAATATTTAAAGAAAGAATTTAGTAGTTTTAATATTAGAAGAAGTTGCACTTATGAAAAATTTTAATGCAAGCGCCTTGGGAAAATAAGACTCTCCGTTTCTTAACGAAATAGGTCAATTACTGGATGATGGAGTAGCCGGAAAAAGAAGGAAAACCAAGACTACCTTATCTTGACCAAATTGTCAGATATTGGCTAATGGAGAACACCCTTTTGACCAACAGGTCAGACACGGGCGGATGTTTGAAACTGTGTCCGTGCTTTTTATCAACCTCCTCTATAAGGGGTCTGGTGTAACAACATAATGTAGTAAAAAGTCTTAAACTTTTCCAAAAGTTTTACAACTCCAAAGACATGTTTTGTTAAAAACGAAACAGAAAATGTCACCGCAAATTAAGGAACATTTTTTGGGTTCTATAGACAGCTGTGTTTTATAGAACAATAGTCTCTGATGTTCCACTAAAACAATTTAACATCGATTCAAATTTAGTTTTGGAACGTGTGTTTGTTGTTCGTTAGAACAAAAGAGCGTTTTTTTTCTAATTTCAAACGGTCCCTTTGTTACAACGTTATCCCTGGCTCCTATTCGATATGTGAGTTTTTATACAATTTGAAACAATTCAAAATATGTTTTTTCCAGTGAAAATTGCAAGCGGTGTTATGAAATATTCTCCTAACAACTCTTGTAACGTTCTAATATTGGACACAAGTACCCTCAATTTACTTTTTATATGTGAAAGGTTTATGCCACTTACTGCCACGCGGGTCAAATGCGGGTTGAAAAACTTAGACCTAAGACTAAAATCTAAGAAGCACAGAATTCCTTGCGTTCATGTACTTAAATGTTATAGTGTTACTAAACTTAAGACCTAACTTAAAGTGGTAGATGCCTGCTGTGGATTTGATCTACAGAACCCAGGAATGGGACACTGATTTATGAATACCTTGTTTTGTCGCTACTTGAAATATTAAGTTAGCTAAAAAGCCAATGCAAATTATCTCAAGCCCGAGGCGGTAAGCTTTCTAACATCGTCTTTCTAAGATTCTCCAATTGTCATTTGTTTTTTATATACTTCAAAGGGCAAATTAAGGTTTCTATCCTGGTTTTAAGACATGAAAGTTCTTGAAAACCTTATCGAAAGTCTCTATCTTGACATGAAAATTTTTTACTAATAAATGGCCCAGTTGCCAACATTAAAACGACATGTATGAATAGCATTTACGTACAAAATCTTTAAATTGCTTTCAGGCTGCACTTTTATTTTTCTGTTTGAAGAAATCCTTATCACCGGTCCAACAAAATTTCGAAACAATTAAAATTTAACTTTTTTGTATCAAAAGGCATGTAGGCATTATGTTGAGTCTATTTCTTTCATCAATAAACTTCTGACACTTGAAATAAAGGACCAATAGAATGTCATATAATTATGATGAATTTCGATTATTAGGTAAATGCAAAATATAAAACAGATTGCATTGATAACTGATGAAAGTGATGGAAGACTCCATGATTTATTATTTCTCCGTTGGAAAGGATGTTAGAATGTGTAATATCGTACCAAGCTATATTAGTTTTTTACTTTTGGGCTGTCTTATTATTTTGTTTCCCACCATTGTTTCCCATGTGTAAAGAACCATTTAGAGAGCTTCAAGTGGTATTATTTTTGGGTATAAGGGAGCGGTAGGTAATCCATGGGACTTTTCAACATATTTTACAGTTATTACAGTTGCCTCTAGATTCTCGATTTGGCTCTACATTCCAGACATAAAGCGTTCCGTACGAAGTCGCACTAATCGAGAATGCAACGGTCAATTTCGCAGTGAATGACACGACGGCGTAGGCTTTTGTGCTTGCTTCTCGGTTCTAATTGAAACTATTTTGGACACAGGACAATGTGGCATTGTCCGCGTGTCCGGCGGTGTTTGCCGCCTTTATTAATTCAGATGGGCGTGTCAATCGCTGGGCGGGGCCAAGGTGGGGTGTGCGGTTAGGCCCCGCCCAGCCGCGCGGCGCAGTCGTCGTGTTTCACCTGTGTCGCGCCGCGATCCTCAGTCGGTCTGCTGACGCGACAGTCGCCGCTCATCTCCGCGCGAACCGATACTCCGAACTCTCGTAACATGTTTTAACTTCGTAAATTGTTAATGAACTGATTGGAATCAAAGTTTCTCTCTGGTCCGGTCACTGTGAAGGTGTGTGGCGGTTGGCGTGGCCCAGCGAGCGCCCCCCGAGCCCCCGAAGGCGTCGCACGACCACACACACACGCAAAGTGAGTTTTAAAGTTTTTAGATGTGACTCGTTTTTGTTTTGGTATGCCAGAAATGACTTGGGAAGCTTTTGATAAAATTCGTTACGCCTGCCTATGAAATTTTGATTTAGTTCTCTAAAGATTTATAATGAATGCTATTGTAATAAAGTTACCTAATGACTTTTAGTTACTTTAAACCGCACGAGACTTGTGTTTACCACAGTTTATATTGATATACAACTGATAAACCTAAAAAGCATACATTTAAGCTTAATACATCGATTAATAAATAATAATTAATGGACAGATCGATAATATTTAACTTTGATACACAAGATTGACTACTCAAATATATTCAATACTTTTATCAGGTAACAGATGTATACTTCTACCAGATTTTTTAAATCAAAAATAAAAAACCTTAACATAATATCAATATATATGAACAGATTAAAAAGTTTTGATTAACAATCGAACTTCAAACACAAATATCAAGTTAAATTTGTCCATATATTATCTAACAATTTTAAATTTATGGTCTTCCTGGAATATTTTTCAAGAGTTGAATAAATAATAAAGTTTTATAGACGCTCAAGTTTTAGGAAGTTTCCTACGCGCTCACACATATATCTACATATACACTGACGAATAGAAAAAATTGTTATTTATTCATTACATAAAATTATGTTTAAATAATAAAGTAAATGTACCCTATACATGGAAAAATAAAATGGTATATTATATTATTAATTAATTATACATTTTTCTTAATAAGTACCAGCAAACTAGCAACAATTATATACACAGAAAAAGTTCATTTTAACACACTATTTTCTGCTATAATTGCTAGTGATGTAGAGACGATTTTATTTATAAATCGTTTTATTTATAGGTCACAAGTAATAGTCGTTTTAGGTTTAAAATTGTTTTAAACAAATGACATAATAGTTCTAATCTGGCAAACGTTTACCGCCAACAAAAACCCATTTCAATCCGGCCGGGAAACGACAACACTGCAAATCAATCGTCATCTATCCACAGTGGGTATCGTGCGTTTTTCCTCGGGGATAAAAATGCCGCCCGCCCAAACCGTGTTCCAAACCGCCCTGTCACGTCACCGCTGAATCCGCTGACGATTTTTTAATCATACGACCAAATGTTCAATTTTCAGACATATTTCTTAATTTTTAACATGTTCAAGAATTTATATGTACTTGGACAGGTATTGTTACCTATATGTATGTCAGTTTTGGATAAAAATAGTTAAAAGTTGTTAATTGAAAAAGTTTATTTATTAACTACTATGTTATAAAATAATTCGCGTTAGTCAAGCGCGTATTTATTATCTTTTTGTGATAATAACATACATAAATGCACTTAAAAACTCACGGATTTAATTTACCAATTAAATACATAATCTTGGAATATTATAAATCCACATATACCTACACGATAATTAAATATTTGACGACCTTCCTAATTTAAATACAAGGCTACGTACAAATGTACACAAAAATTTTCACTAAAAGTTTTCTAACCGATACCTCACGTACATCTTAGCGGATAAAATTGTGAAACCGCCCTTACCGTGTTTGGTGAGATCGTATCGTCGCTAAAAATGTGAACGCGACATTATAATATATCCTGACTTTCAGTACAAAAGTACTGATGGCATACTATAAGAATTGCAGTCTAATAGGCTTTACTATATTTCAAATACTTACAATATCAATCTGCTTTATATATTTTTTTTTCTACTTCAATTAGCATTACATTTTATTTCAGTCAGTTACTTATGAAATTTATTGCTCAACCTTTAGCTTATTATCATTTATATTGTAGGTACATATCTTAAATACATAAATCATCATCATCAGCCTACTTCCGTCCACTACTGAATATAGGCCTCTCCAATAGCACGCCACTGAGCTCGATATTCAACTCTTTGCATCCAACCGCTGCCAGCCACTTTGCGTATATCGTCACTCCACCTAGCTGGAGGGCGTCCTACGCTACGTTTGCCAAGACGCGGTCTCCACTCCAGAACACGTCTGCTCCAGGGGCTATCGGTTCTGAGACAGATGTAAATATTTAAGATAAGCTCTTCTTTGTACAAAGAATATTTCTTAAATATTTACCAACTACACTGCCAACTATGTATATTACACGGAAATTTGATAACAGTTTTAAATATTTAGTAAATAGAATTGTTCAATGTTTCCAATTAATTTTCACAACATTAATTGTTGAAAATTGCCTTCAATAGACTAGGGTTTCTGACGACAGTAAATAATATAGCAGAGGAAAAAATTGTCAGCCCTGTAACTGCCATGTATGACTGAATAAAAGTTTAAGAACAAATATCTAAAAATATACGCATTTTTCTCTAGTTTAAGCGGTACATTGTCAAATGATTGATTTTTAAACAGATACAATTGCTCCGAAAGAAACGGTTACATTTTTCTCGCGGTATAAAAACGCACACCCACCCGAACCGTGTTCCCGCCGATCGAATCGTCGTCGACAATGTGGATTCCGTTTTATTGGCCACGATCTTTTTATGCCAATTGTCCGCTCGTTTTCCTTCAGATTTCTTTTGAAATGTTTTCACCGCAGTTCATTCTATCTAGATTATTAGCATTGAGAAGATTATAAAAATATGTTTTAATGAACTAGTTTGTTCAATAAACATTTTCCATTTTTTTCCAAACGATTACTTTTATATTTCAACTTTATTTCCAAATGTCATCGCTGACAATATGGACTTATCCTTAATTGCCGTCTTTTCAAGGCAATTGGAAATTGGAGGATCGTTATCCCATTTAAATGACAGTATTTTTAAGCAGAACGATTTTTTAAATTTATGATTTATTTATTTTATATTCCAAGAGTTCGTTAATGAAATGAGAAATATTTCAATCCCTAGATATTTCTTTTACCAGGGATTCATAAATATTTTTTGCATATTTTAATAGATGAATGCTTGAAATACAACCATTTAAAACGAATACTAGCAACATTGAGCCATTCATTAGTTTTATAAATCGCAAACTGCTTGCTAACTATCAGGTCGATTATCCACTTGTTATGACAATTTGTCAAATGGAATACGTTACTAAAACTTTTAATAAAATCCACGATGCTTTTTAAGCTAGACGCTTTTTATTGTGCTTTTATATTCACTTCATTATACATATATGTATAAACTTATGAAAATTTGTTAATGAAATGTTTTAATACGTTTATAGTAAGGTGTGCACTTCCTTTCGAATTTTCCGATAGTGAAGATTGTTATTAAGTTATAGTGTTATTTATTTCAGATAGAAATGTAGAGAACTTTTTTGAAACGAAATTTTCAGATAAAATTGCGCTCCCACCCAAACCGTGTCCCCGCGGCAATCGAATCATTGCTGACAATGTGGATTCCATTTTATTGGCCGCGATCTTTTTATGCCAATTGCCAATCGCTCGGTCGTTTTCCTATATCAATTGGGGTGCTTTACTGATATTGGGTTCTTGGGTTTTCTTTTACTGTTATGTACACGAGATTATTTTTTAAAGGACAAAAAGGATACGTTTATTGTATGGAATAATTGTGTCATAAGGAGAAATAATGATAATAATAATAATTTACTATAGTTTCGCAATGACAGTTATGGTTGAAAAATGACGTACGGTTCTTCCATAGAATGATGTCGTGGTCATAAATTACAGAATAATTTCGAATGTATAACATCAAATTAAAAAAATATAATTAACTAAACGGGGTGAACTAAATTGATTGTTGGATTTTTTTGTAGTTAAGGAAGGTCAACAAGAAGATAATGGTAATAGGCAAAGGGTATATAATGGTAACAATAATAGAAGAATACATAAGTTAAATATTCGTAATTTCGGAATTTCACGTCTGTAACCACCAAAGGGGTAGGCTGTAGTACAATTCCACCTTTCCTCAGTCACTTTTAATAATAATATGTTTATTCTTAATTTTCTTTAAAGGAAATGAATAAATCAAAATGAAGTCATCGAATTTCTTACTCTTTTATGATATCATGACACTTGTAAAAGTAAATAGTAATGTTTTGAAGTTTAAGTCTTACAGTTGCCGTTAGATGGCACTATAAGCATCGTAAAAAATTCTTGAGAAACTAAATAAATTGGTGTGGTTTTTAAGTAAGTCAAATTATGTTACAACCCATAATTTGTGTTCATGAAATATAAGCTCTCAAGCTACAATAATTTCTCCTTGCCCATTCCGAGTGATTATTTGGCTATTGGTGCTATCTGCCTTCCCCGTAAGGGACTTTTATAGCGTAATATAATTCCTCACGTTCTTGAAATGAACTAACTTGATTGAGACGAATAAACAAAACAGAATTGGATACAAAATAACCAGAATAATTAAATCATTCAATTGTCTGATATGTATCATTAGAGGGTGCAACTGACTCTAGGAACCTTGGATTCGATACCCATCCAATGCATATAGTTATTTGTTGAACGGAAGAATTTATTTTGTGTTTGTATGTAAAAACACCGTTACAGTTACCAGTTCTCTTCGAGCTGTCGCCGGAAGTACCCGTAGATAGCCGTGTATAGAATGTCCTGAAAATATTATCGCAACTATTTTCATTTGATAGTCGATATAAATAATAGGATGGGCTCCACGGGCTTCTTTAAATTACTTGGTAGTCAGACAACAAAATAAAACAAGTATAAAAACTAAATTGTAACTGTTAACAAATGTGCTGTAATTTATACTAAGTCTCAATGTAAGCTAAGTGATTTGTAGGACAACGGAATATCGTATAATGAGGTTGGAGCGATCACGATAACGAACCGTCCGTTTGCCGCGCTTGTACCGCGCGAACTTCCCTAATGATTGCGTCTATGCTTTAGAATCGCTCCTCGTCACCACTTTGAACCGTTTCACTTTTGTACGCGACTGTATTTGTGCGTTGTACATATGAGCACAGTGGTCATCTCATTTGAAGGTGACATGTATTGTGCAGTGGATCTGTACTGAATTGACTTTTGTGCACAAGTATACTGGAGGTTCCGTGTACATAAACTGTACTGTATTGGCTTTTGCATACAAATGTACTGAAGGTTCCCGTGTACATACATACATACATATGTATATGTAGAGTAGTCATCTGATATGACAGTGACCTGTGATTATATTCAAGCCTTTGATAAGACTTATATAATATCAATATTTAATTGCAGTTCAGGGCTCTTCGCCCCTAATTCCTAATATTTCGTTTTTATACATAATATAGTTTAAGAAATATCCTTAAAAAGTCATACTTAAAAAAGTCTTGTGAGTATCTATACAAATGATTAAATTATGTACGGGCTTGACTTACAGTTTATCTTAAGGAAAGTCCGATTAGTTTCAGATCTGTCTGTGGTCTTCTTCATAAGCGTTTCTTAGCATCAAATTCGCGGCTAAAAATGAACGGTCTGGTAACTTAACAATCCAGTATATGTATGTGAGAAATGTTAAATTTAAGTCAAGCTATTCAGTACTGAAAAGTACTTCTAATTCAAAAACAATTAGACCCTAGAAATATCTTAAAAGTGTTATGGTAATTATCTCGTACCTACTATGTAGAGTCTAAATTAATAAAAAAGTGTCTACCACTAAATAAAGCGCTCTACCTGATATTTAATGGCCACAGCAGCTCAATGACATATTTTTAGGTATCTGATCCTAAGTCACTAAGTCACCGCGGTTTAAGTTAAAGTAACATAATTGATACTTGGTCCGCATTTATTAAATTCAGTGATACTGTTAAATAAACGAATAATAGACAATAATGTAGTAATTATAATATGATCACAATATAATAGCTTTAAAATGTCCCAACTGTTCAGTAAAAGTAATCTTTTTTCCAATATTGAAAGTGATAAATTCGTATGTACAGCGCTTTAACATCCTAACCGGATGTCCAAATTGACTTAGTTATGACATCACGCTGTCTGCTCTAGTTTGTATAACAGGCGCGAAACGGTCCAATAATGGAGTACTGCATTTTGCTACCTTCCATCTTAATTATCCACTATGTCTGATGGATAATAATAACTTCGCGTAAATTATTACGAGTAGTTAACGAGTGATTACCGTTCTGTAGCAATCGGCGATTTCACTGTTTAATGTTAATTAACACTATTAAATAAACAATTAACATTAAACAACACAATAATATATACAACACAATACCAACAATTCTATAAATTAATCGTTAAAATACAAATTAATTAGAGATTTATTAAAATATACAAGAGATAAGTCACCAGGTGTACAATATAATCGGCACAGCAGGTACCGCAATATTAGAAATTTTACTCTGGTTTTTATAATGATTTAGCTATATAATGTTTATTTAGCAGTCTAATTACTAGGCCAGCTTACTCTGCAGACCTAGTTAGGGTTGCAACGAACCTATGGACAAAAAACAAACAATTTGATATCTTTAGGAATGGCCACATTGGCCATAATGGCCAATTCACAGGCAGTGAATATCTGAGAAATAAAATGATGATAATCATAATATTTTAAACTTACTTGTATTCAGAGTATATATTCCTTAAATATGTCTTCTGGAAACAGTTGAGGTGGTATTAAAAGTCTTGAAGCCCAATTCAAGCTGCTTTGACCGATTCTAGTAATTATTGTCAGGTGTTTTCGATATTAATAATAACTGAGAACAATAGAACTAAGAATGTAGATTAACAAAGTCAAATTACAGAAGCGTATATTTCAACAGCAGCTTTAGCAAAAGTTCGACACTGTTTAACAGGCGCAGGCTTCCAGCCGCCATTTTTCTGGCCGTCATCCGCAATTAAGTTCAGTGCACAAAACTAGCAGCAACACAAAGCCTGTCAGTAATTTGAACTTGGCTGTGTTATTTGTCAGTGGATACCTGAAATCAACGCATAGTTGTTTTTCTAGACACAAGCGCCAGGATTCAGTCCGCATTAAAACAGATGAGGGATAAAAAGCGGCGCAAATGATGTTAAACGATCGTTGCAAACGCGCGGTTGTCTGTCGCCGCGTCTAATGACACTTTATGAATGAATAACAGATCGGTTACGATGGGATGTGTCGGTGTGGACGGTTCGTTACACTCGTTAGGGCCCAATCGGATCGATTCGTGCAGAGTTGCGGTTGGGACGCTGCGTTTTGGCGTTTTTTACAGCATGGTACCTCGTCAATACACTGGAAGTACAATTTTGTTTTTATTTGAAAACATTAATAATAAAAAACGATTTTTTCTTGTTAATGTAGTAGAATTTCAATTTCAGTTTTTTTTCTGAATAATAACTATAAACAAATACAATAGCTTGGAACAAACTTCCAGCAATAATGTATAAGGCATTTCAGTATTTGTATTACATAACCTTGTGGCTTATTGCTTTATCAAAGAAAATCTATTAGGCCATGACCGTTTCTATTTTGAATTAATCTTTGAATAATAAAAATTCCAGTTATTTAATATTCTAGTTTACTTAGATTCCGCAGACGAATGGGTCACTCAGCCATGCGTGAATTATTTGCTTCTGTAAGAAAACGATAAACAGTAATTTATTGGGTCATATTTTAAGTACCAACAGTCGGCTTACTGCGATAGATATGAATTTTGGGCAAACTAGAGCCGCTACACTAAATCGGCATGAACTTTATACGCACATAAATTACTGTCAAGTATTCACACAAATAATATGGAAAACAATTAGAGAGCCATAATCTTGTATTTGATCAAAACGCAAATATTATTAAAAAAGTCCTAGGCAAGATGGTTAGTTCGTATAATTTATCGGTATTAGGACTCTAAAAAATAATAAATATGCATATCCTAGAAGAGAACTATCAATATAAAATTAACAGTGCAAAATATATCACAAATATAGAATTATCAATAGCACTTACACTTGTCGCAAATCAGAATAGGCATTAAACCGTAATTATTCGGATAACCACGCCGGCGACCGAAAAACGATTTGATCACGTTCAAGTCCAGCCGGTCTCGCACCGGCTAAGCAACGTGTGTAACAGATCGCAATAAAGAACAACGTGTAGCAGAGGTTATAACAAAACGGTTTCGAAGGGCCGCCCGTGTGCACCGCCACCGCAGGCGATTGGTTTAGTTAGCAGTGCGCGTCGCGCCTCATTTGCTCGCCGCCGCCGCCGCAGCGCGACTTTGTCACCACTCTTTTCACTCCGACAGCTTCTATTTCCACTAATAAGTCCCAGTGTAAATGTGGATCACGAATGGTGTGATTATGGCTTAGAGAGTAGAGCGTTTTAAAGGTGTACGGCATAGTTTCTATTTGGAATGTACTAAGCGATTTGAGACAGTTTAATGGATTCTCCTTCGATGGTCCCTCGTTTAATCATCCAATCTGCGTGTATGAACAGAGCGATGATAGAGGGTTATAGTAGTTGGTTCACTCCGCCAATCCCGTAAGAAATCTGGTCTGGTGTTATGATTAATAAAATTATTATAGAAAAGTTAACATTCCACCGCTTTATAAATTGATTAGTCAGGATTTGTCAGCGTTTACACAAATTTTATTCCTTACATTTTAAAGAAATCCGAGACTATTGGATATTTTGTATTAATATTCAGTGCAATATTATTATTGATAGCTCAATACTATGTATTTTAATTAGTCAAGTTTATTTGTTGCCCTTTGACGGGTTGAAAAATTATAATAGAAAAAGCAGATATTTAATAATTAAACAAGGTTTTTGGGATAATAATGAATAGGTTTGTATTTGACTGAGATCAATATTTTTTTAATTAAAAAATTTTAAAGTATCTAAAATTGTAATGCCACTCACCCCTAACATATATCATATATTTCATATATACTCTACTACATATATTTCATATATCATATATACTCGTACATATATTTACATACATACTGTATTTTATTTACATTTAGACACATATATAATAGATATACCGTTGATCCTGTGATGGTTGGTGGCGAGGCGTGTTTAGAGCGAAATGACAGAGCGACACGTAAGGGGTTGTCATTAAACGCGTTTAATGATCCCGTAATGATTGCGCCCGCGGCCCGCTGCGCGTTGTCACCTTTGGTAGCGCCGTTGGTACTTTGCAAACTCACTGCCACCTTACTTATTTTCTGTTTTTACTACTAGTACTAGTAGTTGCTTCTAATACTACAGCGGTATTAGTAGCAACTACTGATGTATTGTTGTTGTTACTACAGTTATATAGTCACGTTAGGTCGTTTACAGGGTAGGTAAAGACCACCGAGTGTCAAAATCTGTAGTCTTTCAGATTTGACGTACTTTTATTGTATTTATTGAGCCCATATTCATGTATTGGTCAAGATTAAAGTTTACTTTCTTTTATATGATATGTATCATTTAAATATCCTTGTTTTTACATGTAATTTAAACCTTTTATAACAAAGGCGGAAAGCGTCCTGAAATGAGAATAAAGGGCTTTATACGAAATATCTGTTACTCTATTGCTGGGTACTGGTTTGTAAATTAAAGGTAAAGTAATAGAAAAAGAACCAGTTATAAAAACATGACATTTACAACTGCTATTTTAATTAGGAATCTTGTAACAGTTACAGGTATAATTAAAACTGCGTCTTACGAGATATCGAGTATAGTTTAGAGCTTGTTCTGTTTACAGAATGAACTCTTCGATGAAACGATAGGATTCAATTTAATTTCCGCTTCTGCTGTTCGGAACACTTTCGAAAAGGTAATAATTTAGTTATTGTTTCCTGTTGTTGTAGGGAAAATTTTTAATAATTAATCATTGGTGTAACCTTCACTTTGTTTAAAGTGGCGTAGTTAATATTGGAGAATGTAAAGAGTCTTATAATTCTTATAGATGTTTTGGTCTCAGTAAAGAAGTCTGCGATACCGGCGTGTGTGTGTGTGAAGCGAATGATGAATATAGAAGAAGCTCGTCAGGTCCGTGCTTTCTACCTAACCCATAAATGCCCGACGTAATAAACTAACATAACATTACGCCTGAGTTTCGATGAAAGGATAGCCAGAGAAGTAAAGTACTCCCATCTTTTACCAGTTACGTTACAGGTACGTCCCATGGAATAGCGGTTGAACCTGGGGTAATGAGACAATAATAACAAAAATTCCTTAACAGTTTCGATGAGACAGTCAGTAGTAACGGCATCGAGTTCCCATGGTAAGCAGCAAGCGTGCGGCGTGCCTCTGGCGGCCCATTAAAAATAATCGATGCTTGCGAAATATCGAGGGTTCTCCACTAATGATATCGCACGGAAAACAAAGCGAACGGGGTCGCAGCCTCATGTCGACAGCAGCCCTGGCCGCACGCCGCTGCAAGCCCGACGAACGGGGGTTTAGATTTTATAACTCGCGTTCTTAATATTTAAATTGATTAAAAAATATTTGTGACGTGTCTCAATCATTTTAAAATCGCAACTTGTCAAGAGTTTTATTGCAATGTTATTAAATATATATTTTTAAATGTTTATTAAGTCGCACAAAATGTCATAATGAATTCTAAAAACTACGTTCAATTTTACATTGGCTCAATGGTATTTAACGTAAATATAGCGCTGTTTGTGATATAACAAAAACGAGCGTAAATCCGTTTAGCAGCTGAACAATTTCCCTTTTGTTCACTGAGCTCGAGAACTCCGCTGAATTACAGCTCAGTGGCGTAAAGAAAGCTGCGTACAGCTTAAATATCGCGAACGCACGGCGAGAGCTTCGCTGGGAAAATATGAACCGATTTTACAGCATTGTAAGTGAAGTTTATTTCCTGAATTCGGTGTTTAATAGGTTAATTCGAGCGGAAGATGTTTGGTGAGCGGCGCACCGCGCTCGCCTTGTTTTTCTTCCAAATGAAATTATTGCGCGAATAAAATATTTTACTGTCTGTCAATTTGGCGGGTTCACCTCGCCGGAACGTTCCGCTGGATATTAAGCAGAGGTTAAAATTTTATTTGCACGGAGTTATTGCCTGAATGCCGAGGTCTCGTGATGTTGTTAAATTCCCGCGGCACCAGCGTCGTGGGCCCTTATTGCCCGATGTAAGACAATGCCAACAAATAGAACAAAATGTATGCACTTATTTATTGCTTTGAACAATACTGAGTGGCCACGAGCCAGTGAGACACACGTACAATTGCCACGTGTGCTCGATTGTTGATTTCTTAATGAAGTTAATCGTGCTATCGGCCCAAGAGTTGTTTACCAATCACAAATATACATCAGTTTTTTGCTGTTGAGGTTAGAATGTTTTAAAATATATACTAACATTTTTCTCAACATCATGCGAATGATGATGGACCTGCGTCCATCTCGGATTCCTTTGGTACCTGCGTACCAATGAAAGCCCAGACTCATCTATCTTGATCAAATAGGCCAGATACTCATTGAAGGCGCAATTAAAAGTCTCGAAAACCGACATGAAGTGAATAATGTATGGAGAAGAAGAATGGTAAGTCTGTGAGGACAAAGATAATTGGTACTCAGTACTCCTTGCCTACCCTATAAGCGTCCTGACGTGAATATATGTATGTATTTCTCTCAAGATAATTATGTAGAAGAGATAACTAAGAAATACATTTATTTATAGCTAATTGGTGCTAAAGCAAAAGTCAGTTAAATTAAATATTTATAGTTTTGTATTAATTTTGAATGGTTTCATGGATGATATCGTTACACACTTGTTTGAGGAAGATTTATTAAAAAAAAAACATGTAAAAAAAGTGAAATGGCGCTCACGTCAACGAATATTCTTCGCGGGAAACCGCCATTGTAGGAGCGCGCATGGGTTTGAATGAACGTGTGATACGAATAGAGTTCTATGCGATGGTGCTGATGTAATTGGTGCATTGTGGTCGGCCCGGGGCAGAATCGTTAGCCTTTCTTTCGTAGACGCGGTTTTGTCCGGACTTGCTAATTAACTATGAAATTAATTGATGCTGCAAAAGTTTCCGAGTGAAACTTGAATTAATTGGCACGTCCGACTTCAGTCTAATTAGGAGCCTGAGGCTTTTCAGCACTGCGCTCGTTGAAACCGTGAAAAACACACAAAAGTGTTGTGAGCGAACGGTTTGTGAGAGAAAATTCTCAATTACGAGCATGAACCGTGGGTGCATCGCCTCTAATTGCGCGTGCTTTTTATCCCTTTATCATATCGCCAAGACTTTTATTTGTGAGCCAGTACACACTGAGCACAAGCTGCTACTCCTTCTCTTGTGTGGCTGTAAGCATACTTGACGTTTTATCTCTGTCTATTACTTTGATACGTTGTATGAGACTGATCGTCGCCACGTGAATGGTAAAGATTTTAAAGTTAACATATTTCATACCCTGCCTATGTCCCAAGAGACCTGGCGTAATGATATAATAATAATAATAAAGAAAATTTATACCAACTGAATAACTGCTAAACACGTTTGTGTGCATTTTACTGGGAAATACTGCATTGACATTAGCTCCTACCAAAATAGTCGCCCTAAAACAATAAATTTTCACTACGCGAATTACAACGAGCGGTATAAAGTCCCAATAATTTCATACAAGCAATAAGGTCAGTTTGTATCGATAAGGCCGGTGGACGCTCTGCCTCGGGGCGAAGCACCTCCATAATTAACATACATTAAGTATTATCCGAAATGACCGGACCAATACTCATAATTACAGGTTATCCGTGTTTTCGAGCCGCAGCCGATGTAATGAATAGCTCCGTGTTTATTAAAGAAAGAAAGAAAGTAAGAATTAATACTCGTTTCGTGTTATTGGATATCTTTGTTGTGATTCTGGGATTCACATTTTTATTGCTGTTGTTATGTGTTAATTGGTTTATTTCGGCGCGTCTCTGTTATGTTTTGTTACCTAATCCGATGATCAATTAATTTTGTAATGTACCTTTTGTTCTAGCGTCTAGTGTGTACTTACACGAAGACACGGAGTCTTGAACTTTGTTGCCATTATACATGTGTTTCTACACGTTTTCGAAATTACTGCCATTCTGTTTTTATTTTTAAGATTTGTAGGTAAGCTTATCTTTTTTAAGACCAGATGGGTCATTGTTTTATTTCATACGAAGCCCTGCTTAGATTATGAAATAAATCGGTTAGTTTATGGTAGGTTATGAAATAAATATATGACACCATAGGCAGAAGAGTAGTACTCCGACGATTCACCAGTTGTTAAAAGTCCCACCATAGAATAGAGGCTGGGCCTATTGCTGTACACCGGGCACAAATTGAGACTCCGATAGTAACTTTACCATAATAAACTGGAATATGTTAATAACCTCTAATAATTTAGTAGTTTAGTTTTCAGGCTCTCAATGTGGGAGATCTGGTTACAAATCCTAGTCCCCATGTCTTGTCATACATTTTTTCGTGGGTTTTACCACCTATTCCATGGGACGTAAACGTAATTGGTGAAACGTGGAAGTGTACTACACTTCTTTACCTATCCCTTTGGGGATTATAGACGTGTTGTTACGTTTAGGCACTTGTTGAAATGGTGAAAGAAAAATCACGGTGAGGCATATGTTTGTCTAATTGCAGTTGGTCTGTGTGGCCACACGTTACTCTTACCATTCAGAATGGAGTTTCGCGTTGAACATTGGAATGATAAAAGGGTGGACGGTTTTGAAAGATTACATTTAACTGAGTAAAGAATCTCCATTTAATAGTGCATGTGTAAATGATCGAAATTCGGTCTTTAGCTTACATCGGTTATGATTTGGATCGTAGATGGATCTATACATATATTATAGCAGGACATCATCACTTCAGCCATTAGCGTTCCACTGCTGGACATAGGCCTTTCCCAAGGTTTTTAGGAAAGACATCTGACTATACGTGTATTATATTTTCAATAGTAATACTCGAGTAACCACTCACATGGTTATAACGTACGATCTACATACATATGTAGGTAGGTATATCTACATTCTCTTATTACGTTCTTAAAATACGTGAACAACATATTATTGAAAAGATATTTATTTGTTTTATTTATTAATAACAAATATTACAGCATAGCTAGCGTATTTGTAATACAATAGTTATTAAGCTTATTTTCAAAACTATATTTTCTTATAATATGTATATATTATAGCACGAAATATTAATATATACTGTAGATCCGTCTGTGACGACATTCATTATGTACAGATTTTGTCGGCGTATGTTATGGCGAATACGATATTTATTTAAAAAGCGCGGGAAATCATGGCGGAATAAGCCTGTCGGGGCAAGACTCAACACCGAGCGTTGGAGCTTGGAGCACAATTACACTGATATTTTATTATTGGATGAATTTGTACAAAATATGTTTTCATATTTCCTTTCGTTTTTATTATCAATGTTCAATGGATCGAATATTGGAATCGAATCGAATGGAACGCTTTTTTAAATATTTAACATAAGTATTTACAAAGTATTGAAATGTTTTATATTTCAGTGATTCCTGTTTCACTATAAAATATCAATACCTTAAATGTATTATAAAACTGCAAAAGAAAATCGAAAGTCTTTACCCATTTGTAAGCACTTTTAAGTTACAAATTTAAATCTAAATATAACTTGATTTTAATGCTATGTCAAAACATTTATGTTCATTATCAAGTTAATGTCTCTGATTTTTTATTCCAAAGGCTGTTAACAGTTGGAAATTATAGACGTAGAAAACGTTATGTAGCTATAATTCCCGAAGGGGTAAGCAGAGGAGTGTAGTACACTCGCATGTTTCACCAGTTACGTTCACGTCCCATTATGGAAGAGGTGGTAGAAATTGAGCATATTTTCATTTAACACGTAAAGAAATGTTATTTTCACCGTCTTAATAAAAGCAGAATAAGTCCGTGGGGCGAAGTGTCATACAAACTGAATGATATCTTAATACCTTTGCCTATATATAGAGATAGGAAATGTAATTAATATTTCATCAAATTGTTATCATTTAGTTTTTATTGCTATGAATTTATTTGTTTTTAATAACCTGCCAGGTTTCTAACGGAGTAGGCAGAAAATATCAGATCTATTTCAGATTTGATGTCCTTCTATATTTATCGTTGCTTAATAAATTATTCTTGTTATTTCTTTTTTAGCTCCATTTTAAAAAATGGTGTGTCATAGTAAAGCTTATTTATTCATACATTTATGTTTTTTTAACAATTTTTCATTGCAAATTTCCTAGTTCCTATGATAACTGTCGTATAATTTCTTAATGTGAGATCTTGATTAATTCCGTATTAATTGCATTTTAGTATAAAACAGTGTGAAAACATCAAACGTATCGTCGATTATATTTGTATGCCTTGCATTTTTTTGACACGTTTGCCTGAATCGCTACGGATGGACGTTTTAATTAACCTCTGTGGGAAATATGCGTAATATAACTACCCTTGCACGATAACTTGAGATCTGTTGATTGATAATAAAGTTTTTGCTTCACTTTAAATACTTACCCTGTTACTAATAATCCCTGACAGTTCACTCAATTTCTCTCTCGCACTGTGTAAACGACCTGCTGTCACATCTTCTTCACGCAGATTTCAAGCTATCGTACACTGACAGTAGGTATATGCATGTTTTAAGCTTTAACAAAATTAACAATTAAAAAGAAGAAAACCAAACATGTACCCGACCAGTCCTCACCTGTGAGACATACATATTAAATATTCTGTTCACCGCCAGCGAGGTGGCGGGGGCGATATTTTTATGATATTTTCAAGTAATCCCCGTCCCCGCAAGCCGCGCTCGAGTGACCGTTAATGACCCGTCCGGCGGCTAGTATTGCAGAATCACCTCGTTAGCGAGACGAGGGCCCATTGTCACGATAAAGAGTTCTCGATTCTTAACGCATGCTTCCCAGCTGTGCGGACGCGTTGCGATCGAAGAAATAATCATTTTCCTGTCATTTTTACTTTATACTTAAGCGTACAAACGTAACATCTTGCCTGTATTTCCCACCACAGTTGGCAGAGGAGCTTAGTACACTACCTTGACTCACTAGTTATGTTATACGTTCCACTATAGGATAGCTGGTGAGCTTATTGCCAGTAAATGTACTAATATAGTTTATTACTGTCTCTTTGTATGTACTAACTATTACAGGCTATGTGTGATTTAAATGTGTAAGTAGTAATAAGTAAATAAATCATTATACCATCTCCACTGAAACCTGTGTACAATCAGCTTGAGCTCATGAAAAAGGATGTCGTCAGTTCTGAAATTAATCGGACTACCCCGAAAAGCATACGTGAGGTAAGCCAGGACTTAATCATGATTGATTACGAAACGTACCAAATTGAATATAACTATACAAATGGTATTCATTAGGAAATTATTTTAAAACATTAACTAAATATAATTCTTGATAATAAGATCTAACGTTTATATTTATGCATATTCTGGCACAACTATTTAGTATTTTTTAGAACATTTTAATTGAATAACATTATTATACCTATATGTATAGTAGTAGATTTTCTTTAGGCCATCCTAGATTGATCGAAATGTATGACTGATTGAATTACAATAGTTACAATGATTGTAATTCAGTCAGTCATTATATAAAATAATTACGACAATCTCATGAATAATTCGTACAGTTCGAATTCTAGTATGACTTTTATGTAATGTCAATTTTGACAGCTGGACGCGACGCGACATTTAGACGTTTGGGCGCGTGCAAGCCATGTTTTTCGGAAGCGTACCTTAAGAACCGAGATAATACTTTTTCGTATGCTTGTACTCGAAAACGCTCGAGACTTTAATAATAATTGTGTAAAATAAAATAATGACGTGGTTTATTTTGTGTAAGTAATTGCTAAAAATAAAGTTTGTTGCGTGTTTGTGCTTAAAATAATCAGGATCTCGCCGAGCTACTTGTTAGCAACTTTAATTGGGAATACGAAGCACTCATTATAAGTTTTATCGTTATTTCTTATGACTTTCCTTAAACGTGTTCCTTATAAAGTACTTACATGATTGTGTTCATAGGGTACATCTTTTTTTGAATTTATATCTGTTAATTATGTACGTGTTATCAAATTGTGATTAGAACCTGAGTACTAACTTATTATTATTATAAGACACAAATCGACAACTAAATAGAGTTATAATTTCATAACATAAAGACTGACATGAAACATGGCAATAACAACTTTCATCATTCCATTCGCCGGCTCTCGTAAAGGGCACGTTACACAGATAAATGTTTGAAATGTACACATGTAATTTGTAAATTCACCTTTATTACTTTAAACTGTTGAAACAGCATTAGCATGTTTTGGCGACCTTAACCTCCTACAGGGAATGGCACTTAAATTTCAAATGACAACACTGCACAAGCCGTAACAACAATAACATAAACAACAATACACCATTAGAGAAGTTGTGGAAATTTTCCGGTTATTTTCGATTCACACCGATTGTTACGGTCGAGTCGGCCATTCGAAGGGCCATAACTCGGCCCGCGAGCCGCGTCGAGTGGGGTCTATGGCCTATGACGGCGCGGAATGGTGTATTTGTGGTATATTTACGATCTATATAATACGAAAGATTTATTGGGTGCGTCGCAATTAGCGCGTTCGGATACACATACATAACCATTACATGTGAAGGATAACTTTTTAAACGAGTTCCATTCGCGCTAATGAGACAATCATACTCTCTAAATAAGCCCCTCGCTTAGAGGTACGAATGTATTTGTAATGCAATTCGTCTTATATTTCTCCTCGCAGCGGTATCGCTAAGTAAAGTCGATGTTTATCTGTCATAAATTAGTATAAATATGGCGGTGGGTGCGAGTGCGCCGGCGCCGCGAGCGCGCGTAAATCACCGAGAACCGCTTATTAAGTTGTAACGCCGGCCATGTTGTGGCCCACGCGTGCCCGCTCCGCGATATGTCCACGCCCTTATGTTTGTGCTAGCTCACAATCTTGTAGTCCTTGTTATATTACAATGCTATCTTTATTTATTTCCCTTTGCCTCAATTTGTTATCCCTGTCGGCTCGCAATCAAGACAATTTCCAAGTGCCTCATAATAAGATGATCACTTTAATTGTAATTGGTATTGCAGCTATAATTTTATTGTTTTCAAAGTTTATTTGCGTCATTTGCTATATGTAGAAATCGATAAGGAACCAACGAATTATTTGAGACTTTGAGGCGAAGGAAAACAAAGGAAGGAAAGCGGCATATTTTAGATTTCTTTATAACATTCTATAAGGTGTGGGAAGTCTGCCAAACCGCACCCGAACAGCGTGGCAGACTATGGCCATTCCCCTTCTCGCTCTGAGGAGAGATCCGTATCCAACAATGGAATGATAAAAGGGAAAATAATGATGATTATATAGAATGATGTAAATATGTAGGTACTTACTATGTTGATAATCTATACATTATTAACTTGTATCGGATGTTCATAATTTTAACAGTCAGGTGTGTGAAAAAGCTTAGTGTAGACTAATGATGGACCTCGTTAGCATTTCTGATCTGTTGCGTCATAGAAAATGAGAAGAGGTTATAAGTCACAGCGATATAGACTTTTACATACTTAGTTCGAGTCCGTGGGAGAATTATTGTCATTAAATTTAGTTATACAATGCATTTGTTATTTAATATTGAATCTTTTTAACTGAACAATAAACATAATATACAGTATTTTGTCAAGTACTATATACATAATTTTGTTACAATTTAGTTTGTGTTGTGTTCATTTGTGATACGTTTTAATTATCCCAAATGATAATTATTCCAGGATACCTTTAATTATTCCAAACTGGCTTCTATTATTCCGAAAGAAGTATATACCTACTGGCAATTATTATCCTCAACTAACTCTTGTAATATTCTTTTTGAGACTCAAATTTACTGTCAAAGTA
>DWME01001314.1:0-25587 GCA_018244795.1 Parelbella ahira ahira
CACGCACTATCACCTACTTCAAGTCCGTAGGTACATTTCTACCTGTACTGAAATATTACAGAGAACAGTGCCTTTAGATTTATATTTTTTAACATTGACCTATACGTAAAACAATTGTCTGATCATTTCGGATTATATTATTTCCAACAAACGCAGTGGTAAATCAACAAACACCAATAGAATCAATAAGCAGTTAAATGCATCCTAACTTCGCGCTTCGCATTCATTAGCCAGAAACGGACCACGCGACGTTCCCCACCATATCGGGTATCCTGAGAACATGCCTTGATAATTTCCGATCTTACTTTGTAGAACAATATTCAAATTGCTCCGCTGCTTTCGAAAAACTACATTTTACTATTTATCGTTTTAACTGTGTGGATATCCTACGGTCCGTACCTTAAGTACAAAAGTTGTGGTTCCGCTTAGTGGACAACAGGTATACCAAGTCACCCATCATCGACTTCTTGGCTTTGTTAGTTTTAAGTGTAAGTGTAAACCGCGAGCTCATGCTCATTAGCATTTTAAAAACATGCTAAGTTATATAAACTCGGAGTCAATGTTGGGCTTGTGTCCTATCCATCTAGATTCTGCCTTAAGCCAGGGGAAATACTCATTCAAGTATGCTGATAATCCATTGCGCTTACTCCTTGCCCTTTTGGACATCAAAGCTCTATCACCCAACACAATTACAGGAGTTCTATTAGACATTTTTTGGGAATTTAATATAACAACAGAGACCAGCTACAATACATTGGTAAGGTGGTAGTAACTTTTAGATTTGAACCATAATATATTTTCTGTAAATAACAATAATTCTACGGTTCGTGGGTTCACGCAGAGAATCACTAACCAAGCCACTTTACGCTAGGTGGGAAATTAAAGATAATTTTTATAAATCCTTAGATAATGCTGTTCCCACGGGGCCGTACTGTGAGTTTGTACGCGGCCATGCGTAATAAAAAGTACTCTAGTATTGATTATATATGTATGTATAATGTTTCCAAGTACCCCATATAATATTTCAAGGAATCACTATTGGATAGGAATCATGCCGTATGCAGAGGTTCAAAGGCCACTGTTTATAGACCTTTGTTTTTATCAATTTTCTTCAGGGTTTGAGAACATATGCCATTAATATAAAAATGTCAATAAGATATTTGTTTTACCTGAATGTAGCATTTTGCCTAATACGATTAATGTAGATACATGTATGTAGATGCACCTATGTGGTTTTCATTCCGAATGTCGGATCAGTTTTGTGTTGTTAGATCTTTTCAGAGAGTGTTTACCACAGTTATTGTAATGAACTGTACTCTGTTTATTGTTAACTAATATGTACATGTTTTAATAAAAAAATATGTAGGTTACTAATGTTTATAGGTCTGTCGCGCATAACTCTACTTATATAAAGACCATTTAATTTTCGACAAGTTATATTTGTCACAAAACCATTTCGATTTAATCAAGCCGGCAAAACTATTGTCCGCAATATCATATTTTATCTACTTTTGTTCCAAATATCTTTAGAGCGAAATATGAGGCTCGCTGTTTGCTGTAGCATCGGAAATATAACCAGTGCGCCGGAAACAATCGGAACGTCGGGCGTTAAGGCAAAATTGGGGCTAGGGAGATGTTGCCATGTGGCGTGGCGAAATACGGGACAGCAGCAGCAAAAATATACTCATGCGGATGGAAATAAAAAAGTCAATTACCATTATAATACCGGCATTATTTACATTTTTTTTAAATATTTGTATCACATTATCACAGCTTCACTCAGTCAATTGTGTTGTCATTTGTCAGCGATCATGGGATTTAAGTTCCTCAAGGTCTATTGTATCACATAGTGAACCACGGACAGGTGAACTTGGCATGCACTCCAAAGTTGGAGTTTGGAACTTTTTATACTCTAATATTTGCATCTAACCAAATAAGTGTTAAAATTTTATAGAAACTAATAATTTGGAAAAAAATTACTTCCCTTTACATAATTGTGTACTATTAGTTGTCTTCCTAATTTCATTAAAACCTCTTTCGTTTTTATTTAAATTTTTCCTGTTAAGAGAGACTCATGTACGAAAAAAGGAAAGTCCCTTTAAAAACAAGACCTCTTGTAATCCTACACAGAATGGACGCACCGTGGAGAACGTACTCTTTTAGGGGTGACCGACTCCGAATGTGGACTTCCATTGTTCTCGCCAACACAGCGGCGTGGCGGCAGCCCAACAGATCCTCTAGATAACTCGTTGGGTCGTTTACACTATAAATATTTGTTCGTTCCAAATTAAATGGTGTTTCTGGATCATCACGGTGAAGAAACGAACTCTGATTAATTACACTTACAATTTTCGCTAAGTCATTATCATCATCATTGTTGTCTGCTTGTCTGCTTGTTATACGCTTTATTGTCTCTAATAGCATGCCACTGAGCTTGATCCTCAGCTCTTCTCAGCCAAATCCTAATAACAAGTAAATTTTATCACATTAATATCCGGGGATGTATCGATTGTAAATAAAATTAAGCTGCTGAAATATTAGATATTACTCTTCATACCCCTTGTTTATAATTAAATCGTGAGCCTAACAGTAATGTATAGATATTTCACAATGATAGCATGGTAGTCATCTAAATAGTTGTGTTAAAAATGTTTTATATAGTATCGGTAGCAAATTTATAGAATTGTGTTTGCACTTTATTTATTGAAATTAGTGTTAACAGTACTGGAAAAATATTGAACACTTAAGAACATGGATTTATTTAAAAAAATGCGTTTATAAACTCCTAAAAGCTAACTTTACTCGCGTCAGACTACTATTTTATATGAATAAAACGGAGCAGACCGAGATATTCTATGGTATATTCGCGTTGTAGGCGTAAAATGGAACGCACTCGTAATAGTGACGTCATCGGTACACGCCGCTTTAAAAATGTTTCCGCAAATTGAAAAAGGCGTTAGTTGAGAGTTTTCCGTGCGAGGATTTTATTTTTTTCATTTGAATTTTTTACATCCAACCTGTACAGTTAGTGCTTATGATCGTATCTAGCTATAGTTAGTTTTTGAACTGATTTTAACCGGTTATTAGTAACGTTTAAACCCGACGTCGAAGTTAAAGTTTAGCTGAAAAATAATTTATATTGGTAGCTGCTTTTGTTTTTTGAATTATATATTACGAATAAATGCATTACTGCTTTCTGGGCACTTCCCACACAATTCAGACTTATTGTTTGTTAAATTACTTGTGTGAAAATACAATAAAAAAAGCAACCCTGTCGCTATTCGCAAATAAATTCGAAATTTATACCTAAGATGGAGATTATCTAATATTTCTTAATAGAGCAAGCTGTTTAGCAATTTACGACGACGTTTAGCAATTTACAATTTACGTAGCAATGCATTGAACGTGAAGTAGAAAAATTTCATACACACTAACTGGGGTCTATTTTGTCGTGGATTTTTCTTTATTTTCAAGTAACTAATAATATTACAGAGTAACTTCTAAGCTTTCTATTTGCATTTCACCATAAACGTATAAATTGATTCCAATGTATTTTCATCCTGTTTAATTCTATGCAAATTTTGCACTACTCCCAATTCGCACGATAAAGCATTTAGAGAGCCATTGCATGTTGGTGGTTATTTTCCATTAGCATTGAATGTAAAATATTATTTGAATTTAATCTGTTTGACATTTTGAGTTTTAAGCGTTAATGTTTTGCACATTGATGTTTTTAGAAAATATAAGGTTATGTGACTATCCGAGTCTATGGAATACAGATCTGCATCAAATCAAGTTCAAGTTCGGTATTAAGTTTGTTATAAACATTTATTTAAGTTTTTATTGACACATGGTTTTATTGAAAAGAATTAGTCGTCCAGAGAAAGGGCCTGTTATTTATTCCTATCGTATAATCTCTGGTTACCAATACACTGTCATTATTATGCCATGTTATTAAAAATATCCTACAATGAGTTTTAAATGCAACCGTTAATACTTTACATAAAAAAAAGAAAGTTCTTAAAGTTACGATGATAATACTATTTGATAATAACATCCTGTATGCAAATATTAATTGCAAGCGATCAGTTTTATTTGCCATTGTGGGTTGTGGATTCACTTGTGGATTTTCATTCATATTTAAAAATATAACGAAGCGTCAATTTCATAAAATAAATTTTACGTTGCTTCAGATAATGATGCGCTGATTACTTTGGTCAATGTTATACACTGATGTTGATTCTTAATTCTCTTCTCCTTCGTTCCCTTTTCTTAAATGTATTCTGTCGCTTTTGTACGTTATTGTAACCACCACGTCATACTCTTATCTTTGTTCACAAATAGTGCATAACTGACTCCGGCCAAGCATTTCTTAAGCCAAGCCGCAGACCGGACTTCATAGAAGCTTTGCGATGCGTGAAATGAAACGTTTTATTAATTAGGTTTGTTGCTTTTGCAGGTACCTACATTTCTTGCTGTACCTATTGACGCAACAATCTACTAATATAGTTAGCACTCTATATAATGTTTAGATCTAAAGTAAAGGTGTACCTGCATATCTACCTGCCTCAAGAATATTATTATCCATCAGAAATCGGACCCGAAACTGGGTGACACGTGTTACCGTAATTCTTTGATAATAATGTTCTTTTTAAATAGAGATCTAGGAAAACTGCTCATTGAACATAAACAAGCGATACATTGATTTACTCAACAGGGACGAAGATAATTAGGTATTTATTACAAATATATACGCATAATATAGAAACGTACATTACCACGCATAACTATTGCCATCATATATGTATGCATTTAACCCTGTAAAAGGACATTCTCAGGATAATGTTTGACAATACTTATGTTAGAGCTGTTAGTTGCAAAATATTTGTATTATACTCGTATTATCATCACCATCATGATTAATATTGGTCTGTTTTAGTCCACTGCTGGACTAGCCTCCCTCTGAGCGGTTTTGCCCAAAATCCCCACATTGGTCATGCGGATTCAGAATCGCAGAGCATGGCTTTTGTGCACATTTTTCGCTGTTACCCATCGGCTGCCAGGGCACTTAGATGTGTCTAGGCACTGGTCGGACCAGGACGCTCAAAACTTGAATATGCCAATGAGCATGGCAGTGCAACAAACCGAGAATCACTCCTCCCGGAGATTGTTACTGGATGGTTACAAGCGGGATCACGTTCCTAGTAATGCTAATACTTACTAGACAGAGAAGCATGGTACGTCGTACCGCGATATGCCAGACAGATTTATAATACAACAGAGCCGCTAGATTTGTTGTATTATAAATATAGTAATTGTCCCGCGATTAAACAGATATACATAAATTTTCATTGCAAATATGTAATGAGCAATAGCCGGTCCATTTGTCATCTCACTTTCCCTTTGTTTATTGCAACGAGTGTCAATATTTGAACTGAGCTGTAATTCAATACAACCGGTCGAGTTTTGTTTTCAAATAGATCTATTTATCGATTCAGTAACATAACCGCGACGTATTGTCTTTGATAAACGTTTTGACACGGTAGAGCCAAGCGTCTATTGAATACCCGCATGTTATAGCTATAAATGGTGACTGAGTATATTATTGTATTTTCTAGATAAAGCTACGTCAGAACCGTAAGAATAGAGATATTTGGCATTCCGTACGCTCTGCCTACTCTTTAAGGAACCTGGCGTGACTTTATAACAAAAGTAACAATATTATTATTGTTATGTGGATGTTATTGTACTTAATTTGATCGAAACGAAGTTAGTTAACAATCAATAGTCCTACTAGATAATGAGATTGATGCTTTATAAATTTTTACTAATTAGTTTCTGTCTCTATTGAAATCTCTTCCAAGTATTGGTATATTCGAATGTATATTATTAGGTAGATTGCGTTAGACCGCGAACAACATGCGTATACACCTAAAAGTATATATTCGTATCCTACTTCCGTCCACTGCTGGATATAGGTCTCTGCAATAGCACGGCACTGAGCTCGATCTTCAGGTATTCGAATGCAACCACTTTGGTTATATCGTCGCTCCACCTAGCTGGAGGGCGTCCTACGCTACGCTTATCAAGACGCGGTCTCTACTCCAGAACACGTCTACTCCAACTCCACTTATATACTCGTATATGAGTAGGTATAGAAATTAGTTCCGTATGTAAATTTTAATAAGAACATACATATGTACATTCCGAACTTTAATTTTAATAAGAACATTCAAGCCGAGGACAGGGCGCGTTGTCGCTCATTGGGGGAACCCTATGTTCACTACTGGACTGAGATAGGTTGATGACGATGACAAAGAATAGACATCTGTGACATTCCCGAATAGTAAAATTCCCTTGTATTTATTGTCTGTTACATTGTCTATGTTGCATTTTTGCATAAGAAAATTGAATATGAAAATGTTATGGGAATATTTTTAAATATTTGTTTATGGTGGTGACTAATGCGTACCCGTCTCACCCGCAACGCATATTGTTATTGTACAAAAGAAGTTTGACCTGGTTTTTCCCCTTTTTAAGGATCCAATTTCGTGTTGCTACCCTCCTGCAGTGAATGCGATGTTGCAAAGACAAAGCTCTTTAATTCTTTATTTTATAACTTCTTTTACATCAACATTGTGATACTAGTGGGAATTGGAACAATTCGTTTTGGATTGTGCCTTTTCCATTTAAGTTTGTTTCGGTTTGATAATTCAAAAATATTCAATATTTGTATTTATCTTCATAGACCGATTATTGTTTATTAGATTTTACAAAAATCAATTTTTCAGAAGACCGTACAGGTTGGTCGGAATCGGTATTACAGTTTGCGAAATACCCAATCGTGTAACCTCAGATTATAGAACTTAAAATGAATATTTTCGCTGTAAATGTTTCCGACTATATAGGCATCAATCAATTTGTATTTAAATAATAACTCACAATCAGTGTAAACCTTTTCGGGGCAGAAACGTCTAAAATTGGGAAATTTATTATAATGGCTTTGAACGCTAATTATCTTGCATTAATTTTATACATTATTATTAACGAGTAAAGCAAATCGTGTGTCACGCGAAGGCTCCGTTTAAACCATTAAAACGCTGAACAAATTGAACGCAGACACATTTATGTATTTTTTAATGGAAGAAAATTAAATTAAAGTTTACTTAAAGTATAGGGGTGATGCGATAATACATTTTTTATTTTAAATAAATCGAAATGAGTAAATTGTAACCAATAGAGTTGAATAGGACCGCCATTTCACAGTGTTAAATTCTACTGTTTAACTATTTTCAATAGAAATGTATGCTATGAAAGTATCAATAAGTGTCATAGATATTTACTGTCGTGGGAATGCAGACCGTCTGTATCATCACTTCATAACACTAGCATAACGTACATAAAAAACATGGGTCTCTCAGAATGAGAGAGGTTAAAATCATAATCTGCCACGCTGACCACTTGCGCCTTAGCAGTTTTTACATCTAATACTAATAAACAAAAATTATAAATGATTTATAATCTAACATATTTAAGTGTATAATAGCGACTGGATAACTTTTGTTGTGTGTAAATTCGATAATTTTGCGCACCGGCTTTTAACTTCTTAACTAAGTACTCTAAAAGACTGAAGCAACCGATTTTTGTCCACTGATCAGATAAAAGCTAGCTACAGGTTACGGTCCCTTGATGAGCATAAGTACGTTTTAATTTCGCATAAATTAAAATTATAAAGGCTTAGCTGACTGGAGTGCGCTTAATATACGCGGATATAAGGGTCGAGAGAGCCGTAGTAATCGATGTCACACGAACCGCTGTGAGAACTTTCAGCACTGGGTCAATGAGTTGGAGGTGCGTAAGGCTTTAGTACGCTGAAAATAGAGCATGTTGAGGTACCTTTTTTAAATTTTGTTATTGTTTAAATATATGGTATCTGCTTTGAATGATCACTTCTAGAACAGTTCTAACAGTCTATTATTACTTGGATTTAGTATGTATAAGTAGGTATATGAACATAAGTAGTGCATTATACTGGCAAATTACTGGGTTTAACTGTCCTCAATCTGAAAGTAGACTCGAGTCCAAAAGTGCAATGATACGTCTTGATAATGATGATGATAAAACGGTACTATTTAATTTGTTATTATATTTAATCGCTTCGCTAAATGAAAGACGTTCGCACATTGTCAGCGCATTTGGGCGTCGAGAGCGCTGCGGTAATCGACTTCACACGAGGCGAGTTGAACAATTCCAGTACTGGGTCAATGAGTTATGTACGTTCGTAAAACTTCAAGAGAGCAACGTCGAGTTATGGAATAAGTTCACAGTTATATTAAACTAGTATACACGTGAGTGACGATATACGCAAGGTGGCTGGCAGCTTCTGGAAGCAATGCCCTGAAGATCGAGTTCATTGGCATGCTATTGTAGAGGCTATTGTCCAGCAGTGGTCGGGAGTAGGCTGAGGGTGATGGATGGTGATGACGATGACGATGACGATGACGATGACGATGACGATGACGATGACGATGACGATGATGATGATGATGACGATGACGATGACGATGACGATGACGATGACGATGACGATGACGATTACGATCATGATGACGATGACGATGATGATGACGATACATTTGTAACATGCCAGGATGTATGCGAAGCGAATTGTCCCGCTAAATTGAGGCAATGTAATATGCATTTACTAAAAAGAACGATGTTGAAAGCTGCTTTTACTGACAGAATAACTTGAAGTAATCTTACTGCTTTGTGCGACTTTCGAGATCTGTAGGCGGGATTCTCTTTATTTTAGGTTGCCTTTAATACGTATAATCCACTTAAGCTTTGTAACTTTACAGCAAATATTGAAATTTTATTCAAGTTCTTGTAAAATTTGTATAAAGACGTTGTCATGTTCAGCTTTTATTTTTCGAGATGAAATGAGATAAATTCTAGTTTTTCGTGAATAACTCGAATATTTAAAAGTTCACGAAGAATATAGAGACGTCCTTTCATTCCTCTTTTTTAGAATTCATTCATCTTTACTCGAGTGAAATGTCTAACATCCGAGTCGAATGAAATGAGTGAATAGACGTTTCTAGTCTAATTTTCTCTTGAATAGATAAAACTTTTTGTATGAGGAATAAATTTGTTATATTTTAAATTGCTACACATAGTAAAGAAGTTTTGTTGATACATTGATATTATTTCTAGAATTAGAATCCACTTTTATAGGTGTGTAATCAGTTCTTAAAAAGATTCCGTTCAAATTAAAGTATAAATAGAATATAATAACTTTTTATATGTAAATTTGCACACGTGCATTTAAAAGTGGATCTTTCACTAGTACCTTTCACCAGTCTTAGATTTTTTGTTTCTACAATATTTTTTATTATTTATTGGAAATATCACGTAAGATCGGATACATGGTGTATACCTACATATATCCGTGTCATTGACAAATTACATCAGAAGTTTCAATGTGATTTGCGATCTTGTTTATTTATCCCTAATGGGACAGCATGGCGAAGTATATTCCAGCCCTTTTCCAGCCCTTTTCCAACTGTGTGGATAGACTCGTCCTTAGCAGTGAGAAATATATGTAAACAGGCTTTAAGAATATATGAATTTAATGATGTGCTATTCCTACTGCTTCTTATCCCAGTCTCGAATTTATCTCCACAAAGCAATCATTACATACAAAAGAATGTCCCTTTGTAAGATAGAAACAGCACTGCAATAATATCTTCGTCACAAGATATTATTTTCGTTCAACATCATTGCTTTGATATCAGATAAAAACAAATCAAATATAGAGACAGTGTCTCTCGTTAATGAATCGAGCTTGTTTCTAATACCGCTTTTGTCTGAGCACAGATAGAGTTGCAGCATTAATTCACACCGGTCTAGACGGTCTTTCGACTGTTGCAATACTGTTGCCCGCTTTCGAACCTCCCACGCTATGGTCACTGGTTCTACCGGATTATTGATTTGTTTGTCGATTAATTATCTGATGATATTGACTTATTACAATGGATAAACATTCTTGGACTCAAAATTACTGTTATGCAAAGTATTTTTGGAATCTGTATTCGAAGATCCCTTTTCGTAACGTTATGTTTTAGGCAGTTTATATGTTATAGAGGTAAGTACTGAATATAACTGTCATCTTATCGTTATGGGTGGATTTCATTTTGATTATTGTCTAGCAATTTTTTAACCAAAATGATAGGTAAATCAATGTGAGCTTTAATTCTGTCGAACAATCCAATCGTGCGGTTAACGCCACGCATGTTCTATTTACATTTGGCTTTGTAATAGTGTAAAACGCTGTTTGAATTTTCCTCACAGTAGACTGCATTTATTGAAATTTGACGTAATGCATTGTCGCGCTATCTCAATGTTTTAATGTTGGATATGACTGTGATAAAATTAAGTTTTGCTACAATTGTTTCTATTTTTGTCTCATCTTTTTATCGTTCCACTCTTGGACACTGGTCTCCTCTAAGAGTGAGAGTGTTAACGCCATAACCTGCCACGCTGGTTAAACGTGGACTGGCAAGTTTCACACGCGTTAGAATTTTATTTTGTAAACTCTAAAGTGTGTAGGTTTTCTCGCGTTATCTTCCATCACCGTTGTAGCAAGTAATATTTACACAAAAATGTGCGTTTTCAGCACATTTTTGTGAAGCCTCGCGTGCCTGGACTTAAACCCCAGACATCTGTAGTGACAAACTAAAATATAACCGCTTGTCTATCTTTGCCATACTATTATTAGTATTTACTATTGTACTAGTAAATATTGTATTGTGAAAACATGTTGAAAAACACTGAAACTGCTATATGCTATTTTTATGAAGCCTTGCATGTAAACAAAGACCTTGCGCGGAGTCAAAACATTCGTAGGTAGACTGTACTAGGCTCACATAGCGCTGGCAGAGGCAGGGACAGACGGAGTTCTGCCTCGAGCGCCGCTCAGTAGGTCAATAGCTTTACTGGAGTGCTGCCTCTGCGACTTAAGCCTCTCAACCACTCACTTACGAGTATATGTAATACTTCCACATAGATTCACATGAGCAATGAAATTCAATTAAGTCAATTCAATTATGTTCCATTTACTTTGTACACAACAAGTACCTATATAAATTCGGAATGTTGTCCAATCAAACTATTTTTAGGTTATCAGGACAAAGTGCTGATAATATTTCAACAATTATCTATAATAATATACTCAAAGACCAACATATTTCGGATATAAATCGGAAACATCACAAAGTGTAGTTCGTGATCAGGGGAATTATTACTACATTTGATGTTTAATTACACGCATATTATACCATTAGAAACAACTGTCTATTTATTAAAGCGGATTCATAAAAATCAACATTCGCAACATAATAACATTAAGCGCCATTCGAGTATACATTCTCTATGCGTATTGTTCGGAGCATTGTAAATATTTTAAAATGCATAGCTTTCTTTACATCATTGTTTAGGTCTTGCAGCCTTGTTATTAAGCCGTCAGCGTCCATAAACGGATGCTAGGTGATCTATTGTCTATAGTTATACCGTATGTGTGACCGTCTGAGAATTCTACGTACCCAACATTTCAAGAATAGCTAGTGTGTTTTTCATTTAATTTTATTCTTTGAACTATTCAGTAAATTTCCATTAAAACTTGTCTTTAATTAATTAATTACATACTATTTTATCGATAAACAATAGTGACAGTGACAAGGTACATTTCACGATTTGCTTCAAAGGTGCTGATAAAAGGCAAAACCTTTATGACAATTATACTGAATTATAAATTGAATAAATATATATACTATGTCAAATACTTAAAACTTAAAAACTAAAATTGACTTCATTAATCAAGTTCAATCATTCTCATTATACAAGTTCAAATATTCTTATAAACAAAAATATTACACTTCCGTAAAGATATTTTGTTAAATATGTTAATGTAACTTACAGAAACAGAAGCCTTATAGTATAATTCAGACGATCTAATCGCTCTTGGAATATCGGTAAAGTAAGATATCAAGCCTGTTTCCATTATATATACGAGTAGTGTGTGCAAGTGTGCTTAAATTGTATGGATAGTTAATTTTATAAGTCGGCCATGCAGTGTTCGTCGGTCGTATTGATTTTTGTTATTTGCGTCCCGTCTGCTGCTATCCTGTACATCTGCGGCTATTGTTGGACGGATGTCCGATTATGTGGTTTCTTTTATGTTTTTTATCGCTCTTTGCGGACAGCGTTATGGTCGTACCATCAAAATAAATTTTCGTAATGCTTAAAAGTTCTGATGTCGTTTTATGCACGGATGAAGTTCGCCGATTTCGTTACCAATCTCTCCCTTTATTTGTCAGCTAATTAAAATGCTCTTTGAAAATTGTGGCTAAACGAAGTTGGGTGGAATTATGCTCTCTGCAGACGGGATTGCGGGGTTGAAAACATTAGCCAACTTTTCGAACCGAGCGGAAGAGTAGGTACCTACGTTTTCCTGTCGGATTCCATGAAATATAAAAATATATTTATCCAAAGCACAGTTGATAAACGTTGTTTCGACACATACCTGACATACCTTCCCGTTGTCTGAAAATAGCGTTCACGAACAGTATTTAGGTCGCGTCCATTCCATTTATAATTATCTTTGCTGATTCGTCATTTTATCACCTATAAAGTCCATATTACGCTTGGGCGTGGTCTTAGTTGCCGCGATTGGTTGTTACATTTAGTGTAGTGAGATTTATCATCACTCTTATAATATAAAAAATATTTAAAAAGTAACATATACACTCTTCGAAAATTTCATGGAAAGTACATTTTGATATTTTAAAAACATTCGAAATTTTTATTTTAATGTTTACTCGCACTTGATGGTAATATTCTGATCAGGACCTATGTAACATACGCATTTATAGCCTAAAAGTATCTCTTAAGCGATACTTTGTTAACATCGTCCCCTGTGTTGGGCAAATTGAGTAATTACCGGCCGAGATTACTCAGTAATTTGAGGGGCGGAAGATATCGATCACCTTGTTAGCATCACCAATCTGTTGATGTCTACCGGTTTATTTAGACCTATGACTCTCAGAAGGTGTTGGCAGTTTCATAAAAAGTACCTTATGATCTAAGTTTGGCAAAGTTATGAATTTTCATAAGCTCCATGATTTAAGTAGTAATTGTATAAACATTGTTGTAGAGCATTAAATCAAACCCCAAATTTTTTTAAAGAGTCCAAGTTCAACATTTGGGCTTTTTTATGATTTCAGGAATCTTTGTTTAAATTATGGCATCTATATATATTATGTACATCTGGATCAATTTTTAATTAACATAAGTAGGCTGGGCTTAACTTACATTTATGTATATCATAGAATTAATATACTACTTTCTATAGTACACTCACGACTATACGTATTTGCTTAGCATTGTGTTTTCTCGTGTTTTAATTTACTGCGGTATGTTCTTTTCCATTAATATTTTGTCTTTGTTTGCCTCTTTCACAATCTTTATTAATATAGGAATTTACGTATATTTATTAGTTATGTCGAACAAAGGAATATTTAGTTATCCAATGTCATATTTAAAATTATCATGCGCCCTACACCCCATATAAACAACCATAACATATCTCATTACAAAAATGGGAATATATTTGCTTCGTATATTTCTTGTTTCAATTTATTGGATTTTTAGCGGACATATATCACGATCCTTGTCATTACCGTCCGCATTTTTAGGTCAAATGTATGTGATTTTCTCTGAAATTCATTATATTCGAATACCGAAAACGTTAAGATATAAAAATGTGAATATACTTAAAGAGGGAGACACTGACACAGAGATAGAGATAAGGGGAGCAAATAGAGATCAGTTAAGAGAGACTGTGGGAGATGCGGACTAGAATTTGAATCCAGAACCAGGAAAGTCGGAGGATGAATCCTAAACAACTCGCCTGTTACTGCCTTCAAACGAATGTTTAGCTAATTATTTTATACGTACTTTGGGCAACTGTATGTGGGCGTAAAAAGTGAATAAATATTCGTAAGATCGTTACGCAAGACGACACATATAAATGTGTCATCGGAAAATGATCGGCCTGGAGATTTACAACGAATCTAGTTAAGCGTATTTATGGTTCCTTTAAATAAATTTTCGTGATATTTTTACTTTATTACGTCGCTGATGTCAATTTTATTTTTCTTCGTTAAAATAGTCGTAATTATTTGAAATTCGATTCGGATTACTTAACGTTTTGATGTTTGACTTTATTTGAAATGTACGAGTAAGTATGGCATGATAAAGCTGGCGACAGTTGCAATTAGCAACGGTTGATATTCGTTTTGTACTCTCCTCAAATTTAAAACAACTTTTTGGACATTTAAAGTATTGGAAATTTCCACCATTCTAACCATCCTCAAATAATCTAATGGTTTATTTTTATTTTGCCTTGTTACGCTAATCCTATTTGTCAAATATCTCAAAAGCCGCCTCGTTCCATATCTGGTTATTCGTCTAGACACACTAGACGTCTTGATAATGTTATACTGTTTGATGAACCTTTAATCTGTAAGGTCGTTGTACTGTTTCCTCCGTAAAATTGCAATATCCACTTCGTTGAATACTTAAATGAATTAAAAAATCATTAGCTTGCAATATTTAGCTTTCTATCAATATTCGGTAACGTTAATTAGTTTCAGTCCAGTTATTTTTGTTCAACCCTTTTACTTTTTAAAATTTTACTTTTTATATGTATATAAAAAAAACCTTTACCTGCTAACTTTCCCACAAAATGTAGGTACATAAGGTTCATGTGGTCTCTTAAAAATAAACAATCACACTAATAAATGATAAAAATGACCGATCTAACCCAATTCATAACTGTTTATTTTGTTTGTAATCAAATTTATGTTCCAGATTATATTGGCTAACGGAGCGTGAACCCGTATTTAAAAACTTTCCTAACAGCGTATATTAGAAAATAATTAACACATTATTAAAAAAATGTATATTAACAAATAGTTTGCATACAATTATGGAAATTACTGATATCGTGTTAGTTACTTTTGCTTCCTTCGTCGTACTCAAATCATATTGGTTTATCATTGCAATAACAAATTAAATTAGCAATAATGCGACATACCCAACCTAACCTAGCCTGACCTATCGTAATATATCATAATTTGGTAATAACTCCTGCAATATAGAACTAGTATAACTGTAAGTAATAAAAATAGCACCGGTAGCTGTGCAGTGTCTGCGTGCACACGAATAGATAAACACATATAGAAATACAAAATTATCTTTTATAATACTAATCGGGACTGATAATGGGTAGGATTGATCAATCATCATTAACTAACCTACCTTACGTACGAGTATTCGTATATTTACTTCCATCTCAATTTCACTAATAGAAAATGATGTTTATTGAGATTGATACTTGCATAAAAACTATGAAAAATCATGGTGATTTTACAGCGCTGATATGCAAATGAAAATTGACACCAGCGAGTCGGCGCTCTTGCGAATTGTAGAGTTCTCAACGCTTAGAAATTGAATCGTAACGCAGTTTTTATATCAGCTCTGAGTAGGGTGTTTTTGTATTCTTAACTGCAATGTCACCCGTAAGCACATATCGTCTAGCACGCTTTTTTATGTTCACGAACTTTGATGATTTCGTACATGTAAAAAGGTTACTTAAAAATTAGTGTCAATTAGTTGCATATTGCAACATTTTACACTATTACAAGCGTTATTACAAGCGGTATGACAAGCACATTATGTGGAGCGATCAAAGAGTTGTTATTGTTAATGTTAACAATAATGCTGATGAGGATGCTAAATATAAAGAAAGAATAAAATAAAATAAATAAAATAAATAAATGCTGAATCATAATTTTTTATTTTTTTATAAATAAATTATTTTGATGTTTGTAGCTGAAGAAAAATTACTTTTTAGTATTACAGAGTGAGAGAATTCTGTCCACACAGTATACTTCATACACGCACTACGATGACACTTTAATGCGTCGTCACGTCAATGTGCGATATATACCTACCTGCTTCATGCACATACAGACTTCTGTTACTATGTAATTTCTGTTATTTCTTTACAATGTGTGTTTCCTATTACTATACCTAATTCCTACGAAGCTGTCTGGAAGAAATCGCTTATTAGCGATAAGACCGCCAATTGTATTGTCTTCTACCTTTTTGTTTTGTTAATATTTCGTCTGTACAGTGTATTGATTACTAATATATTATTTTTAATGCGTGACTTAATCCATGACATTTATCTTTTTAATCCATTCACCAAAGATATTATATCTATTGGATATCCTTGAGGTCTTGAGGAATTACACAATTGCAAGTGTTATGTAACAAAGCGCAGTGGCGATTCGAATCAAGTTGATATGAACGTGGATACCACTGACACACTGGTTAACCGCAACAGTAGAAAATCATGTTCTGAGCCTTGTAAAGAGTGTATGGCTTACTTGAATAAAATACTAGATTATACAAGGTACACTGAAGATTATGTCTGTCATTGGCGGAGGTTGAGAGATTAATGATGAAACAACATGATGGACACTTCTTTGTTCCAAAATTTATCTCCTCAAGAAAGATATTAGAATAATTTTACGTATAAACTAGGAGTTTGCCAAAGGAAACCAAGATTCACCTATCTTGACGAAATCGATCATATATTGGCTGAAAAGATAGAATACTCTGAAACGGGCGTGCAGATTTGAAGAGAGTTATGTACTCTTAGCACTCTTAGCACTCTATTTATCTCATAAGGGACTTGGCGTGCATTGTAAAAATAATTTTAAATTTAATGTTGATAAAATAGAATAATATCTAATTACATCGCTAAACAAACAGTAATTGATGCGTTTAAATTCAAACATATTGAAATTGTGTCCGTCATTTGCATCGAATAATATTATTTAAATTAGTCTTCATTGCTATTAAACATAATTATTATTGAAATTCTGATATGCTTTTTAAATAAGTCATTGTTTTGGGAATGTATGTTATCATGGAATTTATTCATTAGAGGACATTTTGCTTTCCTACGTTGTTGTCTTCTAATCTAAAAAATACGTTGTATCTTGTGAAGTTCTTACTTATCGCTGTACGTGAGTGGTAATATAATCGCGATCTATGTAATATTTGAGTACAAATACCGATTTTCATATGACATAGGTTACCCGAACACCAGATTGCTCGCTTCTTCCTACTTCTGTTCTAAAAGATGATATGTAAATAAGTGCTAATTTTAGGTGCGTATTTTTTTTCAAGTTTTTAATTTGTAGCTAAATTCCCGACGTGATAGGGAGGTTGTTGCTGCATGGCAATACGCGGAAAGGCTAAAGAAGAGTGTTGCCCACGTATGTGATGCCTGTACATTGTTAGGCGAGGATAGAATACGTAATGTCCAAAGCGAAGCACCGAGCCAACTGCAATTTGAACGTTTGATTTTTTAAATTCTTCACTAATAAAATGAACATCGAATATTATATAATATTTTATAACAACCTACTAATGATGTGCCCATTTTACTCTCATTGTCATTTGCATTATCAATGCCCTTATTTTGATTTAAAACAATAATTATAAATTTAATTTGCCGGTGTATCGCAATAGGCTCATCCCCTATTTTATGATATCAATTAATAGATGAAATCTGAAGTATTTTAATACTTCATTTTGTTTGATTTAATTAATATTCATTTCGGTAATAGAAGCACATACGTCAACGTTTTATAAAATGCCAAATTGTCTGTTAAGTTTCTAGAATCGCAGCAACATGACTTGTCTGATCCAGCTGTGTCAATTGTTATTTGCATATTGGCGTTACCACGTATATTTTTCAACATTAACAGAATTTAAATTAGCTTCATGAATGTAATTACACAGTTTTATTGAATTTGAAGCTGCCGAATAATTCCCGTTTCTTACCAAATTGTGTCCATAGCTTATTTGTTTACGCTGCTTTCATTTTTTCTTCAATTACTTCAGACTTAAAAGTTTTTTCTAGAACTCTTACGCTTTGAGATGGCTTGATATAACAAACCCTGTCGCGATATAAGTGCTTGCAGTGTAGGTACGGATTGAGGGCGCGAACACAAGATTGCGCGCGTGTACTTTAAGTGCTGCATTGTTATTCGAGTTTCGACAACGCTCCGAGGTGGCAACGTCTGTCGCAGCTGTGTCAATTGCCATCATCGCATTGGCGTTGATATTTTGCATGGCAATATGTAAGTAACAAGTTTTTTAAACATTTTTGTCTGACCTCTGACATCGCATAATAGGCTCACCTGTATTCCATCGGAATACCTACCTCCTACATTCTTCTGTCTACCCCCTCGGGAGAATATAGGCGATATGCTATTTTCTGGTTCGTCACATAACGTTCGTTTTCTGAAATGACCATAATGTCAATTGCGGTAATATCCAATTAAGTACTTCTGTTAAATTCTTCTATAAAATTCTCTCACCAAACTAGAAAACGTAGATTCTTCGGATACGATGTCCGTTTTTTAAAAGCTTTAAAAACAGCTATAAAAAATAATACCGTCCATTCAACTCTAATTTCTTCACGAAGACTTAATTGAATAACAGCTCCACTTGCAAATGAAGCTGCGTCATTGCTATGTATATGTGGATATACGCTATAAATTAATTTCACAAGATGCCTAAATTAGACGAAGCCAATCTGCTACTCGCACAAGGCGGCTTTGCTAATAGCCAAATCGAATAGGTATCGACTGCCATCGCTATCGAAATACGATTGGGTTAATTAACATCGACTCAAAGAGTCTGGTATACGTTTGGAGTGGCGTGGAATCGGTAATAATGCGGACGCTTAACGAAACGGTCACGGTGCGTTTATTGCATTGGATTTTTTCCGTTCTGAAGCGCGGCGTGAATGACATGACGTCGTTTCTTTAAGTTGACTTTGAATTTTAAGTTAAGGCTGTTCTCGGATTCATTAGCAAATTGCACGTGAACTTAAATGATCCGGAAGTTACATAGAATTCTCTTGAAATATTTACAAATTTGCTCTAATGACGTGATTATTATTACCAAGCGCTTTAAATAGAAGTCGTTAGCTTCTTTTTTTTTGTACAAGAACATATCACACCATGGATGTAGTAAAGTCATTACGGTATACATATTGTGTATATTTATATCACCACTTTCTTGTAAGCGTAAGTTAATATCCAAAAAATATGCACCTAAGAACATATGCTTGGGGTTTTTTCCTATTCTTTTTAAAGTTTAACACAAAAACCGGGGCTTCTCTTCTAATAACAAAAAGTTGAGAAAGCATATGGCAACAAGCCCGTACTCCATTTCTCCGTCAGTTGCGGTATGCCGTTACATAAATGTCGTCCGTACATCTGCTGAGTTCGCCAGAATGCAGCCCTGAATACTTTCTCTGGGGGAGACTTGAGCACGTGCTATTCTTGTACCAGTATAAAGTGTCATTATTTTCTACATGCGACAAATTTTTAATCCATCCTAATTGTATGTACCAATATTCTTATCACCGTCTACACTTCTAGGGACGTAGGAAAATAGGAACCGATAGAATTTTTGCCAAAGTTGATTAAACAATACACTAAATTATATGTATGTATATACCTACTTGTTTCTTGTTTTCCAACAGAAATACTTATATAAAGTGTTCCCCAGTGTCTTTCCATTCCAGAAGACCGACAAGGATTCTGCAATACTAGTTTTTAAAAACTTCAGTTCGTCGTTATATGTCAAATTATAAGGTTATTATAAAAAAACTTATGTGAAACGAACATAACATGTCTCAAGTACGCTCGCGTTCATATGTATTAGCGGTCGTGCAGCCATATTGGATTATTTGTAAATTAAAAGAAACTGCCTCGTTAAATCAAAGCCTTCTTTAGTTGACGGTTTCTTTCATAAAAGACATGCACAATAGCCTCAATTTACAAGTCAAAGTAACCTTTTATTTCCTTGTCTCGTTTCCAGGAGCAGGAAATGTTTAACTACAGTAACATCTTTATGCACTTTTAACGGCACAATGTGTTCTCTAGCAGCTTTCATAACGTGCCAATGTCATTATATATCTTCCATTATATCTGTATTTTCAATGTCACATATGCTTTGAGTGCTCAAGACAGTTTAAGTTTTGATGTTAACTTATAATTTTAACTTATGTGTCGAGAGGTCCTGGGTTCAAATCCCGGGACGGGTACTATTGGATTTTTCGAATTTAGAATTTCTAGTAGTGACTCGGAGTCTGCAATTATGCCCGATGTATGGCAATAGGCGCACGACCTATTTATTCCATGGGACTTAAAACGTAACTGGTTAAACGTGGAAGCGTACTACACTCCTCTGCGTACCCCTTCGGGGATTACAAGTGTGATGTTACGTTATTAATTATATGTACGCAGTACGACTAGCTTTTTATTTTAAAAATAAATAAAACCAGTAGCCTGCTCAAACGAACTGTATGACAGATTTGATTCAGTTTTTATTATATTTGAAGTCATTATATTTATAGTCATTTGAAGTCTAAAACGATTGTAATAACTAGAAAAAGACATGCGAATTTCATGTTTCTGTTTTTCACACGCATGTTCAATATATTTTTGATGATTGACATCAAGGACAAGTTGATTGTATTTTTCACTGGCGTAATTAAAACTTTACATTTCCAGATTAAATCAAATCACATCAGTTATGTTTTTTTTAACGAGAAGTATGTATTAGGTATAGGACCTTTATTAACAGTTATATATGTAGTATATTAAATATAAGACCTTGCGCAGTAATTAACAAGGAATGTACGAACTTATTCGCATCGGGCGCTATTATGTAAAACGTATGAACTAAACACGCTATAGATTGTACAACGCGATAGGCGTCAGGTTTAGTAGCCTCTTACGACACCTCAGCGTCCTCATGGAGAGGGATTGTACTTCGCTTGGCTTCATCACAAAAGGACGCCGCGACAACGTCGATACGGATGTTTTGTAGAAAAAAAGTTCATCCCCGACAGGCTTTCGCTAAAACTTTTATAACCCCGAGCAATTTTCTTCGGCAGACTTCAAGGAAGATATACTAAGTGGGGACCAGTTTTCTTGAGAAGGGTAGTAATCTGTTTTTTCCCGCTACATCATGTGAATATTGTATCCTGAATAAGCCTTATATATTACATAAGAAGCTATATGTTAGGTATCGGACATACAAAACATTTAGGTATAAGATGTTTTGTCAAGTCATTTACTATAAAAAGTATCTACTAATAAATTTTCAGTTAATCTTGAATCAAGAGTTGAGGTACCAAAATCAACGATTGAAGTTATTCATACTATGGAACCGACTGACCGGTCGCATGTTCCAACCCGGTCGGAGCATTAATTAGTTTCGATAACTTAATCCATTTGCGGTGTAATTTGTTTAATTGACGAGCAATATGAAGTGATTGTGGCAGGGAACAAGTTATGTTGATTTCAATTGCTAAATTATAAGCTTAACAGGCTAAACGGTTCACTTACCACTTGCTGTCTCGGCACCCAACGAGTTTCTGGTTAATTTAATAAAGCGACTACATACATGAGTGGACGCCCTGGGATCGTGGTAACGAATTGATTGCACAATTATGATTTAACATCGCTGCAATAACAGCAAACGCGTAGTGAAATTTCCAAATGTCGTTTAGTAGATCTATTTCGAACTTGTATTAGGAATTATCGCAATATTTTAAGAGTTTTCAATGTGGTTAGGTAGTAGATAATTTTCAACGAAATTTGATGTCCCACTGTCCAGAACAATTACGTAACGGACAATAATTCACAGAACACGTGTTAGATCGGCGAAGTTTAAAGGTTCAGCCGCACACGCTGATCGGCAATAAATCTCCTTTATGTTTGCTTTCAAAGTGTCGGTTGGAAACACATCTTGCGAATTCGGATGAATATCGGCACGTTTGTAGCGACGGGGCGTGGCCTCATATTTTTATTGCCGCACTTTCGATACAAGGGGAGTTGCACAGCATGGTTTGCCATTTGCTCTCGTTAAGTGCTATCAATTTCTTAATATCTTCGTCTTATTGCTTGCTATTATCCATTAACCACGAACAAGGAATGAATTGAACGAGGCTCATCGTGGCTGTTCACTTTGCAGTGATCATTAAGAACATGCTTCCGCAGTTAACATAGTCACGATCAATATTAAGGCAATTTTTGTTCAGCGAAAATTCTATAACTTAATGAAGTATTGTATGACACACGTACCTACATACAACCAAGTTGCAGACTTTTAACCTTATTATTTTCAAGCGACAAAATTCCAAAATTTGTTACCTGACAAGATTCAAATTGCTTTCCAATTCAGAGTAAAGTTCCTCTATGACTTTATCCCAAAACGGGATAAAGGTTCGGTTCTCTGTTCACAAAACGATAATAAAGAGCGTGCCTTCCCTACACGACGTTAAACTGAGACTTAACTAATTTATTGCAGTTTCGGTTTCATTCCGTCTGCGTCAGTTGCTCTAATGGCTATAACTCAATATCGTTGAATGATTTACGTGTTTTGTCTTTGATGTTTTTTTGTCACCTATTTTCATCTGCATCATTAAGTGTATTTGAGAAATTTGTATGTGTTATTTGAGAAATTGTTCGTGTAGGTATACGATATGGTTTTGAACTAACTTACAATGGTTGCCAATTGTTGTCGAAAGAACCTGTTTGTTTAAGTCCCATTTTTGGCCCGTAGTAGTCAATGATCTGTTATACGTATATGCTTCGCAATAGAAGAATGACAAATGACAAAATTAGAATCTTACATGGGCCTTGTACATTACTTCTTCCTTTTCATTTTATACCTTAATTTGGACATTATATAAAAACAAACAACAAAGAAAATATTTCTGTTCTATGGTCGTTCTCATTTACCATAAATATTCATCAAAAGAGAATTCGCAATGAGTTTCAGAATTTAAACAAACTTGTATTTTAATTGAAAACGTTGTCGTATCAAACGAGATTTAATTCGTTACTCAATACTTCATACATGTGAACTGAAAAGTCATTTCCAATCCGACCCGCTGCTTCAACTTTACGATACTTTTTTGAATGTGTGCCAGTGGGTTTACAAAAATGATTTTTTTCTGTATTTATAATTGGAATGCTGTTTCTGTGATATATTTGGTACAAATTGCTCTTTTTACTTGTCGATCATAAAGAATCTTCGCGCTCGTATCGTGATTATGTAAAGTAACATTAATTACGTAGAAACTCAACAAAGTTAAAATTGATTTCGATTTCGTTACTCCCGCAGAATTATTGATACCTAATACATTTTCAAACTACACCATTGATTACACTATTGATGACACACTTCATGTTGCGTCGACGTTAAGTGTCAAATTAGCTATTGGAATATAGGTTTATTCAATAATTGAGTGAGATTTTCTTGAAGACTGCTTTAGTCAATTCGAGTTAGAAGAGAACCTAACAAGAAAGCACACACGGCCAACAGTTTAAACTTGTGTTTACAAAAGAGTGTTTACAAAGACAGTTCTATATTATATAGGACAGTGTGAATTTGTAAGACGTTTAAAGTAATTTATCTTATCCAATATAAACAACACATTAAATATTTTATTTGTGTGTTAGGAACTCGCGTTGTTCATTTTGGATATAGTGTCTATTTTTGAATTTTTATTTTATTTGTTTAAACATTATATACATATATGTATGTCAGATGAGAGTAATATTGCTCAGCAGAGAGAGACACACACACAAAATATACATACATTGCACAGAATACCGAACAATATTTTTATCATAAAATTAATAGATCGGCTCTGATTAAACTATGTGGGAATCTTTCAACAGGCCAGCAAATGGAGATAAGATGGCTATATAAATGAAGCACACTTAGCCTTTTTTTTAATTATTTAACACATGAAAATGAAAATAAATATATGTTAATAAAAATTAATTATAAACATGTCTTATGAAATTCAAACTGTAATGGAATCATATTATAAATGTAAATTGCATTTCTCTCCCTGTACGTGAAATAAATGGTAAGGAGAGGACGAATGATGCACAATTTCCAGTTATATTTAACGTCCCAGAGCAATCATAAGGGAGAAATATTACTTACTTTAAATATCTTAAATATTTGAGCTTTTCTTAGTGTTACTCGAATATTGATACTTTACAATTATCTATTCTACATTTGTTAAATGGCCAATACGCAATGTATCACGATTGAAAAAATTGAGTGACGAATAATATTTACTCAAAAAATATTTTACGTCTACTTATATTTGTAATTTGAAGATATGTTAAGGTTTGTATAATTGTTCTAACATTGAACTTTTCGTGTTTTCTAGACGTTGAATAAACAAGATCTGTTTTTACAGAAGTTATGCAAATCGTAAATAAACAAAATTCATATTTTTATAGGCCATACAAGTGTAGATGTCTGATCGATTTCTTATGTAGGTACTTCGTGGATCCTGGGTTCAAATCCCTGACGCGCACCACTTCTTAGAAATATGCGTTTTGAGGCTAAATTTAATTTACTATAATATTAAAGGAAAACATCCTGAGGAAACCTGCATATCTTAGAGTTTACGAAAAAAATCTCATGTGGCCAGTGTGGCAAAACAGATTTTACTTTTTTGATTTATTTTTATCAACCCACGAAAACTAAATTAAATATAGCAAAAATGTAACTGACCCACCTTTATATCAAACGCGCTACAATTCTCTATGTAGGTATATAAATAAAGTATCATCTATTTCGATACCACCCAGCTATTCGAAATGGGAACCATGTGCTTCTTAATTACGTAACGCGTAACGAAACAGTCGCCTTTTGTTTTTGTTTACTTTGGCACGAGTCATGGGAGGAGCGGTAGCGCGAGAGATATCATCTCTTCAACATCCGTCAAGAATTGTACGCTTATTAAGTCTCGTAAGTATAATACGTTTATGGTCCGACATAAATTAATAAGTAAATGTAGTAAATAGACGAAATATTACAAAAAAAATGTTTCATTTTTCTATTCCTAACTAATACTCACAGTCATCACTGACCCTTTAATCGTTCTACGTAACATCACGCCTGTAATCCCCGAAGGGGTAGGCAGAGGAGTATAGTACACTCCCACGTTTCACCAGTTAATCATTCTATTCTTCAATATTAGTCTTCTCTCATTTTTAAAACGGCTATAATCTGTTACGCTGCGCAAGTGCGGGTTGGTAGACATCGCACGTTTTACGGTACATTGGATTTCAAGGTATGCAAGTTGCCTGAACTTGTTTTCCTTCAATACCTACAATGCAGAGGTCAATAATAGTTTTCACTTATTTATAATATCATTAACGGTAAAAAGAATGAACTCGCCTAAAGACTTCATTACATTCCAACAACCGTATAAAACTTATCCATTTTATTTGTCCCTTTATCTACCCCATACACTGTAGTTTGAATGTTTCTCGGGTTGTATTGAATAAGTCGGTCTTAAACATTATGCATAATGTTATCTGACCGTTCTGG
>DWME01001315.1:0-25586 GCA_018244795.1 Parelbella ahira ahira
AGAAATAACATTAAAAGTGATGATTATGAAAAAAATCGCAATGATTACTTGCAAATAATATATAATAAGATAACATCACGGCAGTACTTCCCCGAGGGGGTAGACACACGAGCATAGTACGCTGCCGCATTCACCTGTTATATCATAAAATACACATTTCCATAAAACACTCCCCCCCCTTCCCATCAACTGTACCGCCACAAGGACAACGCCAATCTGTTTTCATTGTTTAATAAAACGTGCTGGTATACAGGATTATTCCAAATCCCGGCTGCTGTATTATTCAACTGCAGATAACGACGACTCTGCTGTTTGCGCTCAGCTGAGCACCCTGTGTATTGTAATATCAATGCGACAGCAGAGAAAAGTGACTACAATTTAGGATAATATCTGTAAAGAAAATACATAGCATATTTATGTCTTTTTCTAGTAGGTACATTCTTGTTACAAAGAGGGAAAGAGATAAAAGATTGCAACCTGTTATTACGATTATCTCGCTTGAAATGGAAAGGGCTTCTTAGTCCGTTGTTTTTTTTTTTAATAAAATTCCATGAAGTAGGCTATTGCTACATGAGCTAGTAATTAGTACCTAAAAAGTAAATTCTCAATTGAAATTAACAATTAATTAAAAACTATTAATAAGTCAGCTATTACTTATTAATGAGTCAGCTACAATAACTCACTTCAGAATTAATAAACATATGTCACTACTAGTGACAAGTAATAAGAAAATTAATTCACTAATAAATTCACTACTAACAACTCCTTTCCTGAAAAGTAAGGTGCTGATTAAAAGAAACTAACAAAGAGGTATTGAACAAAAAATAATAATAATCGACCCATCTGTCATTCCACTGTTGGAATATGGGTCTCCTCTCATGTTGAGAGGGTTACGGCCGTAGTCTGCCACGCTGGCCAAGTGCGGGTTGGCAGACTTCACGCACCTTAGAATTATTTTTTTTGTAAATTCTAAAGTATGCAGGTTTCCTCACAATGTTTTCCTTCACCGTTAGCAAGTTATATTTAAACTTAAAACGCACTTTTGTAAAGAGGTGCCCGCCATCGGTTTGAACCCAGCACCCCCGGAGTGAGACACTGAATTCTTAACCGCTAGGCTATCACTGCTATCAATAAATGACTAACATTAATCGTATAAATAAATATATTTGTGACCACTTTTCGATCAATATCAAAATAAGAATCTTAAAACACAGGGAATACTACAATTACGAATACTAGTCATTAATATAAATTATATAGAGCTCAGGTGCGTGTGATCTCACGAGTGTACCTTCGTAGTGTTGCAGTGAGCCCTTTGGGGACCTGGCTGAGATGAGCTGCGAAATGAGATCACATTATAGATACGTTTCGAAAACGCGGCTGCCAAGTTTGATGAACATTTTACATTTGATGCACGGAAAAAATTTCAATTGTCTGAAGACAGATGTCTAAAACGTAATCATTAACATTTATTGTACTACTATTAAACACGGATCTCCACTCAGAACATGATTTTGAGTATATTTAAACTATGTATAAACCAATATGCCAATAAATGATACAAATTATTATTAAACGTTATATATAGATAGATATATATATATACATTTAAAGGTGTATCTATTATACCGGAGTCATCAATAGTGATGACCTTCAAACAGCTTATTAATATAGGCTAAAAGGGAAATAGGTCGGTAGCTCTTTAAATCCGTTTAGTCACCTTTCTTTAAAGAGCTTAATGCTAATACTGTTGTTCTGTGTCTTTTAATACGAACATATTTTTATAATTTCTTTACTAAGCAATAAATGCTAACCATCCTGTACGTCCTTGAGTCCCGTAGCGACGTCGCAAGGAAAATGTTCCCGGAGCTATATCTCTGCGTGACATCCGCCTTTGTCCCAACACCTGCATTTTACTTGCAATTTTCACGTCATTTTTAAGGTAATATCCATCCCCTGCACCGAGCGCGTCTTTATGACACAGAAAATGGAAACACCTCGTAAAGACACTGTTTTATCCCGTCTCAGAACTTATTTTTACAGTGTTCCCTTTATGTGTTACTTTTATGAAATGGCTACAATTTATACAAATTGTCTATGCATTTCTAATGTTAATAAATTCTGTGTGTATTTCACTGTACTTCACTACAATATGATATGATTTTTTTAAATTTAATTTATATCTATTTTGTCTTACGAACATCGAAACGGGCGTGATGTTAAAGAAGCACATATGACCCTGTACAGATATTTAGTAAACCGTGCTCTTTGCCTATCCTAAAAGCAACATGGCATGGTGATATATATTTTTTTCTATTATTGATAATGAACGTCAAATGGATTCACAGTAGTCATTCAATTGAATGACCAGAAATAACGTAACGATATTGGACTTGGATTAAATTTTCAAAACCAATATACTATAGATTACCAGGTTAGTAATCAGTTACAACCCAATAAATGGTGATTACTCATAAATAGATTACGCCCATGGATAACGTATTCAATATTCCGTCTAGCCGCATAGGCTATAAGCGTTTCGGTCTAAATTAATTCCGAGTAGATGAGAAATTGCTTATCCTTCACACAATCCTTACAAATTATGGCTTAACTACTATTATTATTCAAAAGTTGAATTGACGTTAACTAATTAATATTGGCTTAAACACTAATTAATATTACATAAAAGTTGTACTAATTATGATTAAATAAAATTGTCGAAAAAATTCATTTATTAATTCATATTAACTCGAAGTTTAATTAAATATGAATTCAATACTGCGGCTTTATAACAAGTACAAATGCAATCTGATAACTTAATTAAGTCTAGTTTCTTAAGATACCTATTTTAATTTTTATCTATGTATAATTAAGCAGAATCGTGGATTCCGTTAATAATTTTCCATAATTTCCTAACCCTCTCGTCAAATGTTTGAGATTCCATTTTAGCGCAATTGTGCGAGTAAAATATTCGAAATACAGCAAGAAATACGACGCAGGGTATTAGGATTCAATTCCATAATCCGCTCGTTTGGGACTCACGTTCCTCATATTTATTGGGCAGCAGATAAGGATCAATCAATTCTCGCCGCTTCAGCGGAATATGGCCATTATTACCAGTGCTTAGAGGTGAGTTTGCTTGCAGAACTCAACCAGAAGACCCGGCTGGTGTTATCATACAGATTGATTCATCCCTGAGAATATGTGTATGAAGGCGGTCAATTTGCGTTGATTTCTTTATCCTGAGCGCCGTCGTTGGGTAGCGATCTGCATCTCAATGAGATCTTTAACATAGGATTTGCTGTTTCTCTAAGTGATTCTATTGGGAGTTTTATATTACAATGTCATTCAAATATTATCATGTTAAATATACATCAAATCAAATTATATATTTTTTTATTTATTGACCTATAACAGAAATACCTATTATTAGTTTTATCCTAATCAACAATTGGATTGGCAATAAACCTGGGGATAAACTCAAAGAGTCTACTCTTTTTTCGGTTTATTACCTATTACTTTCATCATCATCATTATCAGCTCGTCATCGTCCACTGTTAGACATAGGCCTTTCCAATAGCACGCCACTGAGCTCGATCTTAAACTCTTCGCATTAAATTTATTTTCTTACTCGATTTAATAAATGTGTAACTTGATTTAATCATCGTCATCAAATCTTTAATTGTTCTATTGTCGGACACGGGCATGTCACAATGAGAAGGGTTAAAGCTAATTTAAATGTACATGAATCATACGAGGAAAGGTGACTAATATACGTGATATATCCGAAACACTCGACCATGAGAGCTGGTATGATTCGAGCGCTCGACGCCACTAGCTCACGTCGAGATACACTGGAGTGGGTGCACGTGCGAAATGTTAATCATATTTCGCATTTAATTTTATTCCATTCCATTCATAGTGAATTCCAAATATTGCAAACGGAAAAATCTCAGTTTTATTATTGAACTGAATTATTCACTAAATCGATTAAATCTATTGGTCCAGTCCCAACTGGGGCAGCGTGGTGAAATATGCTCCAGGTCTTGCGTGTGGCGATAGAAGGATACTTTAAAATACTTGGTAAGGAAACAAATAATAAAAGATTTATGCTTTTGAATTTATTATAAGACTGTAGGATCCATAAATAATATTAATGGCTATCCGATGGAGAAACGAATCTGAAAACGATTAGCAATCAAATTTAGTAATAACCAATTATGACCAGCAGATTCCGGTCTTTTCGTGCAGACACAAAACAAATTAAAACCGCCCTTTATTGATTTAAAAAACTACCCTATATTTTAAAATCTATATCAAGTCGTGATCGCGTTAATTTTCGTTAAAAACAATTTACTAGTTCTTTCATAACATGTAGTATTTTCTTAATGATATGAACACACTTCAAATTGTATATCGAATAAATATATACCTGTACACACATAATACCTTAAATTAAATATTTAAAGCCCTGATTTTATCTACCTCGCTATTTTATAAATACATATATGTATATACACATATATGATGATACTTTTCTAATTACTGTGTGGCGCTGGTGTCGATATTATAAGCCAAAACCGGTAAATAATTAATTTCCTATTTTAACATTTTAATCACTTATCAACAATTATAAATAAACAAGAATATGTTTGAATATTGTCGCAAAGTGGCTGGCAGTGGTTGGATGCGTAGAGCAGAAGATAGAGCTCAGTGGCGTGCCATTGGAGAGGCCTATGTTCAGCAGTGGACGATAACAGGCTGATAGTGCTGTTGTGTTGTTGAATATTTGTTGATTTTTCAAGTCGTAAAGCATCCGCTTAACCGCGCGATTGTTAAAACACACATAAATGGACAACTCGCAAATGGCATAGAATAAATTTTATCCCGGGAAAATAGTTCGTTCCTGTGGGAAAAATGAAAATAGACACGGGCATAATACCGAAACAACGTGCTGCTGTTGCGGGCAGGAAGCGAGTAGGTGATAAATTTATTACCTCATGTCCTTATGTCGCAGTGAGCTTCGATATGAAAATTTATAGTGTCCAGGAAAAGCCATTGCACTATTGCTATACACCTATATTAATACTGAATAATTAAAATGTTGTTTTCAACAAGCATTTTGTATCATTGATAGCGAGAATGTAGATATTGTTCAAGAATCATTCGGCGCTAAAAGATCATTGACGGAATAAAAGGCTCCTTTTTTGTATTAGATCTTAAGATAGATGTGACGGGAAATGATAGGAATTCTATCGGAATTTGATATTTAAAAGATAATAGCTATAAAACATTTACTTTTTTCTGTCTTCTGAAACGTCATAATCATATGTAGGAATCAAATAAGAGAATTATTGATGCATACCTACGTCTACAACATTACATTGATGATAGATATATAATTTTATATCATTACTTTTTTTCTTGCTTATGCATATATGTATGTATATCTTTTTCTGTCTTGTCCCTAATTAATTATTAATATTACTATTATGTGTACCTTTCTTATTGTTTGCTGCCTCGTTGGTCGAGTGGTTGCAAGCGCGACTGCTGATCGGGAGGTCCTGGGTTCAAATCCCGGATCGAGTGCTATTGGATTTTTCTAATTTAGAATTTCTAGTAGTGACTCGGAGTCTGGATCAGTGCCCGGTGTATGACAATAGACTCACCACCTATTCCATGGGACCTAAACGTAACTGGTGAAACGTGGGTGTGTATTACACTTCTCTGCCTACCCCTTCGGGGATTACAGGCGTGATGTTACGTTACGTTTCTTATTGTTTCTGATTATTGTACTTTAAATAATGTTTGTATGTGTGTTGTAGTACCTTCGAATGAAATATTCTTTCTTTCTTGTTTCTAATACATCGTATAACGATGTCAACACGGTTTAGTCGCATCGTGTAGCCATTTGTTATTATGTCCAATCAGCTGTACACATTTGTACTTACACATTTTGTACATTTCATACAATCAATTGATATATTTCATTTTATCAAGACATGTTTAGTACTACAACATTACAAGTATTGATACTTAACAATAAAATCAAAAACCTAACACATCCAAAATGTATACATATTTATATACAAAACATTTCAAATAACATATATCATTAACAAATACAGAGACTAATTAATTTGTTCCAATCAGAGTCTCAGCGACGCCAGCACCGTATTGATTACAACAATCAATTAGCGGTACGCGGCACCGCATGGCTGATGCGATGCAACTTGCATAATGCGGTATACATAGAACCATCAATTCCGGTATCATTGATGATACGGTTCTTGCTGTGTTAACTGCTGGTTCTTGTTTTTATATACCACACCCAATATACAGTTCGCATGAAATTGCAAACGTCGAAAAGACTCGCATATCTATTATTATAATCACGAAGTTTTATATTGAAGATAACTTGTTATTTTGAAAAGCGAACAAAATTGTCAATGTAAGACTAGCGACCCATTGGTAGCTCTACTGAAAATTTACCATTTACCATCTGGTTCTATCCCTGGATCAAGCAAAAAAAATTTCAAACTTGACATTGTCAGTAGTAGCATGGAGTCTGGATTTCTGCCCATACTATATATGACAATAGGCTCACCACCTATTTCATAGTGGGACATAAACGTAACTGATGAAACGTGGATTTATATTACACTCCTCTACCCTCCTCTTCGGGGACTACAGGCGCCATATTACGTTCCTTTATAAACGTTTCTTGAAATACCATATGAAGAAAAAACGAGAACATTGAAATCGATATCAAAAACACACTTCGAATACGAGCACAATTTTTTTTGTATTCGCATTCATGCAACTTGCCGTATAAGTAAGTACAAACTGTGTCGAATGCCGCTAAATTAGCTCCAAGGATCCGTCGTTTGCGTGAAGTGGGGCCATCAATCATTTAACGCGTTGCTAGCTACTGGCTTGCGACACTTACTCATTATTGACTGGCTTGGTTACTTTTCAACATGAGAGAGTTCGCGATTTTCGATAACAGCTTTAAAATTTTGGGTATCTAAAATATTTACAGTTATGTAGGTACTTCAAAATCTCAGCGAACTTGTAATTTGGGTCAACCAAATTTGATATATATTTTTTAAACTGCGCTTCCAAAATATCGCGATCTGAATGATGCAAAATAAAGTCTTCAAAACCTAAAATACTTTTGTTTGAACCAAACCTGCTAAAATCAGATGTAAGGACAGAGATATTTGCTTATCTGCCTACCTACCCTAATCGTGCTTGGCGACATAATAATTATACACTAATATTAACTGTAACAAATGTAAATAATATACACACATACCTACATACATTATATGCACGCCAGGTCCCTTACGGGCTAGGCACGGTTAGAGCCAAATATCTCTATCCTTGTAAGTAAATGTAAATAACATGGAAAAACGGGTAATTATCTCGTCGTACACATGGCACACAAATCTATGCATGCATGCATAACGCACAGGCATTAGCATGCATGCATACCATCTTACGCTTTGCATAACACCGTTTTTGTGCTTAGATCGCAGTGCACGTGGTTGGCTTTGCATAAAGCGATTAGATTGTTGGGGTTTGTGATTTATGTTTGAGGATTTCATTAGTAGCAGATATTTGGCTCCGTGCGGACCATTCCGGCTATGACGCAGAGATTTGATTTAATAAGAGACAGGTTGGCCGAATGATAGATGTAAATCCGTGCGCATGTTTATTAATGTTCAAAATATACATAGATGTTGAATTAACATCATTATCACTAAAACAATCTTTGTTTAATCCGATTGTGAATAATTTAAATACAGTATGTTAGCTTATAACATAATAATTATAACAAAAAAAATTATGGAGTTCCGAATGACATCAACCCTATTTCAGACCAGAGATAGTGTTGAAGATAGAAGAAGGTCATCAAATCTGTAAGGATAGAAATATTGACACGCACTGCTTTCTGCCCACCACACAAGGGACTGAGACGTTGTAATAGTATTACGGCAAGACATGAGTAGATGTTTAACGAGTTATTGCCTTATTTCGTGTACAACACATGTTTATAATTTGACACTGAATAAAAAGCGTAGTCGATCTTGAAACTGGCAATTTTACATAGTAGGTCAAATATTCTTAAAAAGAGAACATAATGCGGCTGAAGTTGCATTTTCGTTGCCACCTAGTGGAGTCTACGTAGCTAATGATGTTCTATTTTTGAACGAAAACGAGGCTTGTTTACAAAATGTATGGCCACAAGTATACGGTAGCGAAGTTGAAATATTGGCTGAAAAAGCAGTACGGATAAGTTTTTTTTAATAGTTTCTATATCATCATTATCAAATCTCTGTAAATCACTGCTGTTGGTCACGATTTTACTCACAGAATTAGTAGAGCTTGTTAACTATCTGCCACAGTGGTCAAGGGAACGTTAGAAGATGTCCTACACCTTAAAGAACTAAATGGAGAACTCTAAGGTGCCGAGGTTTCTGCATAATGTTTTGCGTTTACAGCATGTGAACGCAAGCATCTTAAAACGCAAATTTTCGAGTGTCTTCACAATATCTTACGTAGAAGTACGGTATCTGTGTTAGGTTTGAGTACATATTTATTTAATCATTATTATACGAAAACGAGAAGAAACATGAAGTATGAAAAGCGGAAAAGATAAGAAAAACTTTTTCTGCCGATTTTTATTTGGGGTAAGGATCAAACATTATGGACAGCATAAAGAAGAGAAAAGAAGTAGAGAGGAGGTAAACATTTCTTTGAAGAGATAGAAGAAATAATACGTAGCTCACATATACTTTACCACAACTGAAAATTGCTGCTGCTATGCAAATAGCAACGATGTAAACAAACTGCAGTTTAGCAGCAATATTACCAGCAGTATTTATAGTAACATTTATAGGAAGTACAATACTACAACGCTTGTACAATAAACAACTGATTGCAATTAATTTCTCTTCCAACGCGTTGAGTCTTTGCGGAAATATGACGTCATCAAGCGAACACGATTTATCGCGCCGGCGAACAAATAATACGACTTTAAGCGTATGTTGGATTACATAGCACAAAAAATATACATAGTACACAAAACTAAACTTGTATATTGGATTACATAGTACAAAACAGACCAAATGCCTTGCGAGTTTTTTCGCTGCTAGACCTGGTAACTGGACGTTGGAACATCCTCCACATCGTTGCTCCAATGTAAATGAATGTAAACAACTGTTAATGGCCACTCTGTCTATCAGAACTAAAAGCTATGTATAGAATGTCGAAACAGAAGAGCCCAAAAATTCAGGCTTAGTGAAGAAACATGTCCTTAAATGTATGTACGTTATAAAATACATCCCTTCGTTCTACATCTAGCATTTTCGTTCATCAACTATCAATAATAACGGACTCCTTAGACATTATAATATCCTTTTCTACTATATTATGTACATCGCACGATACGTCGCTAAATGAAAAGATTTTGAGTGCTGAAATGTTTAATAGTCATCGTATGAATTTTCGAATTTGAATGAGCGAGACAGAACTATTCCAAAATGTAAACTCTCTCCACTCGGGCCCTCGAAATAACCGTTACTCGTCGTTAATTTAATTTCCAATTTCAAACAGCTGCGTATAACCCCGCCCATCTTCGTTAAGGATATGTCGTCTATATTTCCTTAAGTTTAGCATTTTATTCGAAGTAAGGGGAAAAGTTTGATGTATAAACTCTTAAAGGAAAATGTTAATAATATTATTTTATCGAAATTTGCATTTCGTGTGTTCACTAAAATATATATCCGAAGGTAGATAGAAAAAGACGAAACAAAGATAATCAGATATAAAGTTGAAGGTTGATGCAGGTGCCAAGGGAAACCAAGACTTAGTTATCTTGACAAAATGGGTCAGATATTGGCTGATAGAAGAGATTAAAATAAAGTCTCCGAATCTGCGTGTGTACGAGAATCCAATAACGAAAAAGTATGGGAAAAAGACAAATGAAATATTCGTGTAATCATTTAAATTGTTCCGAATTTACAATTGTGTGTGTGTTCAACCGTGAAATCGCTTGCAGGTAAGAGCGGGAACGACCCTCGCCTCAATAAACACATCGCTCCCGGCGACAATATTCGGGAGAGTTCGACAAAATGTGACAATATGTGTGTGTACCGTACTCAACAGGATTTAATAAAGTATATAATGAACAGCTGTTTCAAACATATAACAAAACTTTTAATTAATTTGTAAATATATTTATCATATTAAATTCGTACGTCAATAATTTCGTACGTCCACGTGATGGACGTAAAAACGTATATAAGGTCTGTAAGGATCGAGATAGACGTTACCCGGTGATGACTGCCTACTTCGTAAAAATCTACCTTAATGATATACTAATAACATTATCATAAATATTTTATACAGTAGTACGGACTCTATGAGAACCAAACATTTGTGAATAATATCATTTAACTATTATAGATGAATCGATGGTGCATCTACTTATATGCGCTATTATCTGTATTTTATATAGTTTAGGACTCTTCAAAGCAAGATAGAATAGGCTCTGCCTAGGCATATAGGTTAGGACGCATCTGCGCTTTTCGTCAGGCGAGATCACGGCCAAATGGTAGCCTATCATATAATAAAAAAAAATACATTCCTACTTAAATTACCCACGAGTTCCTTATAGACTTTCAGTTCAAAATATTTTATACACTGATGCTGATATAACGCATACTCTGTAAAAGGACCTAACGATAATTATCATACAAAAGAAGCATATATGAAAGAAAACAACAAAAGAAAAACAAAACCTATCTCGGTTATGTTTATCATAAAACTTAATATCTAGACACTGCAACTTCCATTTTTCACAGAACTTTTAACTAAAAACACCCAGCAACTTGCGGTGTTAACAAATAACAACAAGACTTAAGAAGAAAAGTCAAACTTCATAAACTGTTCATTGTTCGTAAAAGCCTTTTACAAAGTAATGCCTTAATACAGTTTTAATTAATTTTACACGCTCGAAAGAGCGAACATTTTGGAAAACTGCTTACTATTAAGTTCAACATCATTTTTGTTGTTTTTCAAAGACTAGCAAATGTTTATGTACTTCATCTCTTCTCGGTCGTACACTTCATTTCTGAAGGGCGTGCCCGTCCTGAAAAGATGTAGGTACCATACTGTAACATGTACTTCATATTTATGTAGAATTAAATTATTGCTAAAATAATTCTGAACATTATTAAAATTACTTGACAAAGTTAAAGAGGTAGAAATACATATAAGCGAAAATACATACATATGTCGACTTACTTACCTTGATTTTGTTAAAGGTACTTGCAATGATTTTAAAATTCCTATTTTGTGATTGTAAGAGGTCTTTTCTCCTTCTAGAGTTGATAAGAATACACGATTTAAGAGTTGATAAGACCCAACAGATAAGAAAGTTGATAAGAGAACCTGTTGACAAGAATAGAAACCTGGGTCCCTTAAGTGACAATCCTATCTCTATCTATTAATATTTGAATCATCATAAATACTTAGTATGTAACTATTTAGTCAAAGGATACTTTTTGTTATAGATCCCAAAGGCGAAACTGTGGAAGGCGTCAGCAGTTCTTCGGGCAGCTCTACAGAAGTTGAAGAGCCAAAGGAAGCCTGGATGAGAGCACCAGCCGGCGGCGTTGTGGTCAGGAGTGGCGAGGATGCTCTACTGACATGTGTAGTGCTGGGAGCACGAGGCAAACCAGTATTATGGAAAAGAGCAAGAGATCAAAGACTACTCACGGCTGGTAGCGTCAGAGTCACAAGAGATGATAGAGTACGAGTGTTGCATGATGAATGTAAGTTAATGTAAACTACGACACATTATTTTTTTCCTTAAGTTCTTACTAAGATGAGAATATAGAACAAACAGGGTACATGGATATTTTTTGCATAAATAATTAATATGTACTATGAAGAAAATAAAGAATATACTATTCATGGATATTGTTAAAATCAAAAACATTATTTTTATTTGAGAAAAAGTAGAAAATACATCAAAAACCATTATTCCTATTGTTTTGTCCGCAGCGGAAGAACCACTACAAGGGCCTGGCATTAGAAAAGGTGGTGATGTATGGGCGCTGGTCATTAAAACTGTGAAGGAATCTGATGCCGGTCTTTACATGTGTGAATTAAATACTGAACCACCTGTCAGAAGCTTCCATAAGTTAACTGGTAAGCAATATTTATGATTTCATCCAACAGTTGCTTTTATTGTGGCAAAAAATTCTTGAGGATTTTTTAATTTATATACAGACAAATAAATCACATTTGTCGACACTGTGTGTAATGGGAGCTCATGAAGGAGGGATTAAAATAGATAATAAATTAATTGTGATAACGGAGGATGGAAAGGTTTTTCGGCAAATAATACATGAATATAGATAAACGATTAATTAAAAACAGTAATTCTCACTTTGCGAAATCTGATGACATTTTATTTTCCAGTGATATCAAGAGGACTCACACCTCCAGAAACACAAAACACAACGGATACCTACTCCGCTAACGCACCATCTCTTTTCACTACTGCCCTTTCCCACAATTACACGGACTGCTGCCTCAATGCTAACGTCAGCAAAACCTGCTTGGGCTTCTGCAGTATTCAAACCATTTTAGAAGGCACAGGTCAAGATCCGGAGACATGTCAACCCGACTTCCCCGCGATTGTTAAGTAAGACACGCCTTGATAAAATCTTTAGAAATAACTTTGGCATCCTTCAAGGTAGCTTTTTAGACCGGACATTTATTTTTGTTAAGCCCAATAATAAAATTATTTATTTGAAGACTGTACCTACTGTCATTATTAATTATGATCCCTTTTTGTTAAGAATTTTTATCACTCCTTTTATTATTTATTTTCTTTAATAGAAAATATACCGCGAAATTTACAAACTTATATATGTACCTAGAAATGTGTAAAAAGCTAAGACATTTGTGAAACTCAAAAATTATTCCTTTCAGAAAATTCCTCGAACTTTTCCTATTATGGATCTAAAATATTATATTGAGAATGAACTATCCATATCTGGTTAACAACCCCGTTCTCCCCAGATGCATGGCAGACGGGCGTAATCACGTGCCGTGCTGCGTCCAGGAACACGTGCCAGATATCTGCCAGGACGTCTGCCGAGGAGAATTCACCCCTGTCACTGATAATATAAAAACTCATTATTCCTGCGCCACGTACATGGAGAAAACACTCGCTTGTATCGTTGAAGGAATTGGTAAGTCTATTAAGCAATTATCATATTATCTCAGTATCGAGTTATGAGTATAAATATTTATTAGACCTTTGTCCTACAAAAATGATTATTAATCCCCATTTCATATTTCGCAAAGTAATTACCTGATTAATTGATTAATCATCATTAAATATGTTTCTTTGTTTAATCGTTTAACTAATTTTTTTCGAGTATATCACGTTATTAAACTCGAAATGTATATTTTTTGCAAAATTTTTACCTAATATGCCAAACAGAAAAGAAAAATATTAATTTTATGAGCAGTCGTAAGATATTTCACAAGCTTTCAATGTATTTTTGTCCATAATTTGTTTCCATTAAAAAAGAGAACACGTAGAATGGATTATATTGTTACTATATTATACAAATTAAATGCGAAATTGGATAGCCTTTAACGGATAAAGTATATTACAATTTATGACTACGATTAAAAGATTACATCGGCACGTCGGAGTACGACCTTTGCACAATTGTAATTCTTCGCGTAAATCGTGCCATTTATTCAGGTATTATCCAGAAATATGTATGTGTTCGGAAACAATGATGAAGGAGCTGCAATGAAAGATTTTAAACTTTAAATCAGTCGGATAACCATTAATACCAATTTCTCTGTTTTATTTACATTGATTTTATTAAAGCCAGTTTTGATACTTAGTTAGGTTGAACTCATTATCTAACAAATGAATGTACCGGATAGATGACTGTTTGCGTATTAATCGGCTGAAAAATAAAAACAACTCGTTAAATAATTTTGTAAAAACAATAATTTGTCATTAGAACTCCTCCCAAGCCCGCCCGAAGACATCGAAGTGGAAGCTCTAAACGAAAAACAATTGAACGTGACTTGGTCCCCTCCAGTAGAGAACACAGACACGGTCACAGAATACATAGTCAATGTGACCACTTTGCGGTCGTTCGACGCACATTTAATTGACCCATCCGAGAGCTCCATTAGGAACGAATCTGTGAAGATGATTCAGCCAATGACGTACCGCGTGCCGGCGAGCAAGACCTTCTTTGTACTAAACGATCTTCTTCCGTTCACAATGTACGAGATCTCCGTCACGTCCTATAATATCCACGGCTCCAGCCTGCCCAGCTATGCAGTCAGGTATTGCATAATATTTTGGAGGATTTGTATCGTAATTGGAATTGTTAATTAATTTATTTATTTTAATTCGTTGTGTTATTAAAATAGTGCTTAATTATTCGTATACATTATGATTCACAAAAAATTTCAATTCGTGAAATCTGTTAAGGGCAAATTTATTCCCATATAGAAATTTCCTCAAGCAGACATTGAAAATTAGAGTTGAAAGATTGAGATGAATTTGGCATCATATAAAATAAAATAGATAAATACGATGTATATGTGTATTACGGTAGTGTGTAGTACGGTAGAATGTATTTTTAAAAGCGATGTAGTATTCAGGGAATTACATATCTTTGTATTTCTGAAAGATGAATACTTATACTTTCGTATGTTTTGTTTGTGTACTTTTAATGTAATGCGACATTGTAATTTTTTATACAATCTTTTAAAATGCCACTAGCTTGAATGGCTAAAGACTTTAGTTAAATAACTTTATTATCTGCTATGAGTATCAAGTAGAAAAAAAAAATTGGAATCCTTACTACTTACCTTACCTACTTAACTAGTATTCGAAAACTATTATAATGACGAAAAAAAATTATCAAAATTTTTATTATTCCAATTTTGCACAAGAGTCTGCTCTCACGAAATTTATTCTCTTAGTATTCAGAGTTATTGCCATGATATTTTCCTTTCTGGTTTCATTATACTTTAAGCTCCTCAAATTTACAGGTCCTTAACCCTTACTCCCGGTAAGATGAAGCAAACGAAAGTGCAAGCGGCACCACAACTACCTGATGTAAGGGAATGCTGCATATCTGGTGGCGTCACTCACTACGGCTGCGTCGATAAGCTCTGCAACCCCACCGAGACTTTTGATATTATCGTAAGTTAGATGCAATAGCTAATGGTAACCTGGACCACGATTCAATATTTGTACCATAATCGACATCCCTCTCGTGCAATTACAAATATCTAAAGTCAATAATTTTAAAATCATGAAGCTGGGTACTTTCATCATAGAAATGTTAAAAGACACAAAACGATCTATATCAATTTGTGATTTTTTCCAGCTGTCATTTTAATACCATCTCATATCCAAGCACAAACTACGAATCCGAATAATGTTACTTCCACGAAACAAGGTTTACAATCGCTTGACGTCACTGCCCCATCACATTCCATACAATTTGTGAATTCTGCACAAAAAATCATATGGTAACTGGTAATTTCCGTACTCTCTCCATCTTTGTTATCATGTCCATTACTAGTAACAATTACTTCATTGATCACAGCCACCTCACTTGTGACTAACGCACAATCACCCAGGGTTCTTTGTTCTAATCACCAGCTCCAGGTCACAGATCTGATGATTTGCGCGCCTTGGGCCGGAGTTACCTTCGGGTGCCTGGCGAACGGAATGGACCACACTCCATGCTGTCGATCCAGAGGACTGCCAGATTCCTGCTTGTCGCTGTGCAGTGGAAATATTACAACACTTGATTTCAATCATTTTAAGTAAGTTGAGGAAATAAAATAATTTTAACATATTTCGTCATTGAGAACGTTTCTCATCGTCGTAGTTATAAAATTCGTCCCTCAAAATTCTCATCATCGTATTTATAAAAATAAACCTACATTCAGCAATTTAATCAGTAATTGCCTTAATAAAAATAAATATTACGGCATTTCTCATTTTCAAAAGATTAGAACAATTCATTAATCTTAATTGTCGTAGAGTATCAACTTTACTTTTCAAATTATTGTCTTCATACATATTAGCCTCAATCCTAAATTTTTGTGCGTGCAAACGGTAATGTTACACGTCAGCGGATCTCAGACTAAGGAAACTGATCATCGTATTATTATTGACGTACTACTGAATTCTTTTTTTTCTGGCTATATCTAGGTTTCTGTCGAATAATGCATTTGATCATATAAATATTTTTCCAATCAGATGTCTTCGATTCATGTCTTCCTACACAAATTGCTTACTCCAAGGCTACGGAGTCCTCCCGGGACCACCTTCCCGGCTCCATCTAACCAACATCGATACGGACTACGCAGTGGTACATTGGGCACCACCAGCAGCCCTAGCTGACACAGTACAATTCTATAATCTCCACTATAAAGCCTTCCAGGGTGAGGAGGATTTCAGGACTTTAGCGAAGGTATGTTTTTTATTGTTAAGACAATCCTAATCTCCTTGTTTTAAGTTGTCATAAAGCAGGCTTTAAAGGGTAAGACTAAAAAGTAGTATTGAGTAACGAAGATAAATTTGTTTGTTCAGGTGCAATCGCCGTACATACTGGAGGACTTGATATCCAACACCGACTACGAGATATTCGTGGAAGCTGTCAATGAACACGGCGTAGGTGAAGCGTCACCGAGACTGATCTTTAGGACGCAGAGTCAGGTAAACATTTTCCGCCAAGAAAACCATAGTATGATCTATTAAGCTTATTTTAAATATTCTTTTTAATTTCCTCATATCTTGAATCTAACTTTTGGTTCGATGTAATATTTTCTGTAGCAGTCCATATACATGAGAACATTCCAAAATTGGCCATATTTGGCCATATTGGCCATATATGGCCAGACACGAAGCTCTTGTTATAATAGTGTATGCCTACGTACTCATATATCGTCTTAAGCCTATTCATTACCACTCAACATCTAAATTTCGACTGCTCTTAATAGTCGGGATTTTTCACCAGGTCTTGGAGGATGAAGAAGAGGAAGCGAACGCATACAACGTAACAGCATGTTGTGAGAAGGTCCAGCTGGCCGGTCCGTGCATGCCGCTCTGCTCGTACGACGCCAAGATGTCCGACCTGAGGACGTTGGCTCCCTTGTGCGCCTTGGAGTTCCACAAGTTACTGCGATGTGGGGCCGGAGGTGAGAAATTAGCAGGAAACAAAGAGATAATATTTAAATACAAGTCTATATTTAGCTATTTCAACAATACATATAGGCTATCACCAACAATAGAATATAACAACAATGGGCTAGAATTCAACAATAGGATTTCATGCGTTATTTTAGGACTCAATTTTAATATTGATATGAATGCTAACAATACAAACATAATCTCTTTGTTGTGTACAATTTTTTCCTAAAAATAAAAGGAAAAAAAAAAAATTTAATACACGTACACGCAAAAGACAGTAACAACAACATCACACACATCGCTATTTTGAAGTTTTGTGAACAAATAAGTGAGATACATAATTGCGATAATTACGATACTTATGAAGGAACTGCTAAAAAATCTTTCTCAGCAAAATTTTTCTCAGCATAGATAACCTTTGATCTCACTAGGAACAATTATTTTTTGCACAGTCGTAATATTAATATATGACAAATGGATAACTTACTTTGTCTACCGACTACCATTAATAAAAACATCGTCACCGCATCGTATCTAACAAGGCATTTTTACGTACATATGTGTGTGATTAACATGTACCGCGCAGTATAAATGGATAGGTGTGCGCAGGTACGTGTGTGTGTAGGTGCATGTAAGTGTGCGTAGATACGTGTAGGTATGCATAGATTCGCGTAGATGTGTGTAGAGACATATGCGTGTGTGCAGGCCGCAACCACGCGGCGTGCTGCGCGCGGCGCGGCGTGCCGGCACCGTGCCGCGGCGTGTGCGCGGGCGCGCACGGCGCCGGCCTCAACACCTGTGTGCCCTACATCGGCAACATCGTGCAGTGCTTCGAGGAAGGTCAGCGCTTCTTCCAAGAACACATCACAGTCTATTAGGTTCATCCGCACCATCAACAGCCTTTGGATATTCACTACTGGACATAGGCTAATAGGTTAACTATAGTTGACTAAGCACCTCAGTATGATGACGTAATTGTGAGGTCTTGAAGGGCGAAGTGTTGTCTGTCACTCAAAAAGGCTTTCTTCCAACATTAAAATTAACCTAAGTCGGTACTTGCTTAAATAGTGTTTAACATAATAATAACTACAGGCACTGCCATCCTCCCTGGACCGCCGAGAGAACTTCACGCAGTTGTCTCCAACGACAAGCTGTTCCTGGACTGGACTGCTCCGCAAGATGGCGCCAACGCTACCTCCTACACGGTGCACTGGCAGAAAATTGGCAATAACTCACAGCCATACTACTATAACACTTTACAATTGGACAATGTAAGTACACCCTATATTATTATTGTATTATTTCATGTAGTGGAATAAATACCTCTATTTTAACCATTCTACAATAATTAAATAACAGGAAAACGCGTATTAAAAATCAGATATATGTATAATTCCTAACCTAACCACAAATATAACCTAGCCTAACCTCACTCACAGACAATGAACGTGACGGACACCATGGCGCGCATTGACGGGCTGGACGTGAACAGCACCTACCACCTGTTCGTGGTGGCCATCAACGAGCACGGCTCCTCGCTGCCCAGCAGCATGCTGCTGCTGAACATCACTGAAGGTATATTTCGTAACCTTTTAAATAATTGAACTTGGAAAAATCTTGTGAAGTATTATTACCGCTATACTTTTACAAGCATGTTGTAGGTACGTAAATAGTTCTGAATATAAATATTTCATGTGATATTTTTTTTAATAACGTTAAAAATAAAAAAAAAAATCAATTATAATCAATTGAATCAAAGTCAAGATAAAGTTACATCCAAATGTATTTCACGTTAATGTGATGTAATTTTACATTAGTAAAATTAAAATAACAATTTGATATTTGAAATTTTTTCGAGGTCTAAACAAAGTACAAAATTGTAGTAGGTAGATAAATTATCAACAAATAATAATCGACCCATTTATCATTCCACTGTTGGAATATGGGTCTCCTCTCATATTAAGAGGGTATCAACAAATACATCCCTAAAATCGGCAACATTTTTTAAATTTAAATATAAACATCTTTAGAATCATAACTCTTACCGTAGGCATATAGGACTGAAATCAATACACGATAGTTCAGTTTGGTTTTCAGAACTAACAAAACTTGAATGAATCGTATAAAACAACATTAATGTCCTATTTAAAGTGACCTATACCTACCTGTAATTTAATAAAAACTATTTCCTTTCACTGCACGAAACTTAGTTCAGGACGTAGATAATGTTATGGCTCTTCTGTCACAAGCTCTTTCAACTACAATAAAGCTGAAAGAAAGTATAAAAGTAATAACTTTAAAGAAGAAATTTTCAAAGAGAATCTTCACGCCATATTTCATATAAAAATGTTCAGAAGAGTGACGATGGTGGAAATATGCATCGCCTAAGAGCTATTTGCAGGGTTCAATATTACGGCAGCTCTCGTTATCTGTGAAGGTGCTTGTGTTGTGTACATAGCGGCTTGTAAACATTTTGTGACAGGTGATAATATTGCACTGAAAACTTACGATGGATAAATTTCTGCAGAACAAAACTTGGGAGCTGAACTTATGCCGTAGTCGCTCAGTATATACACATATTTCTCATCATTCTCTTTACCGTTCTGCTATTGAACGCAAATCTCTTGACATGTATGAAATTGTTTGTATAGGGTTTGGTTTATACACATGTTAGGTCATTTTAGTCGAATTATCACCTAAAGTAGTGAAATTGAGAGAGCATTAAAAAAATCTTAAAGCAACGCTGCTTGCTGACCAAGTCTAATTTGTTCATATAACACAAATACCAACTTGTTTGATAAAGGTATTTCGTACTAAATCCTGTTAGTAGTACCAGCGTCTAAGCAATGGTGAATATTTGTACTGCGAAGTATTATTATTACAGCTTTCAAATTCTCATTTCTAGCGCCGCTCCAGCGACCTCATCACGTGTTATCGCAGATCGCCTTATTACTTGTGCGTCTTGAGTTTTATACCAACCTTTTGGTTTATTACGGAAACGACGATTGAAACTCAAGGATATATGACAGCAGGCGCGATAGGAACATTCTCACGCGAGTGGTGATTAAAATATATCGACTAGGAACTCAATACATATGCTACAATCCTACTTCCGCGAATCTCATCTTAAGTACTCATTCAAAATAGGCCCAGAACTAGGCCAAGTACGAAGCATTCATCTGTGAATCATGTTCTTGTAAAAGTCAATTCTTCATCATCATATCAATACTTCATTAGAAGATCAACACTTAAGACCTGTCAACATTGTCTACTTTTTGTCTAGACACGGAGAACAAAGAAGTGTCGGGCATACCATCGCCCCCACACTCGCTGTCCGTGGCGTCGCACTCCGCGACCTGGCTGACCCTCAGCTGGCAGCCGCCGCAGTTCTCACAACCAGACGAGAAGCTCTCTTATTCGTAAGTGTTTTTAACCCTGGTGAAGGACAGCAACAAGACATTGAACAACGACTGGGAACTATTTTATAGAAAAAAATTGTCTGAATAGAAAACTTTCAAGTTTAGATAAAGTTAAATGTTTCAAATCCTTGATACTGTCTAAAGTTTAAAATTTTACTAGGAGGTGCTTAATAAATACGAAATACGAATGATAAATGAAATCTGGTATCTAATTTATATTAACAAAATCAGTTACGTTAAGGAGACTTATATTATTAAATATTTTTATAGAGTGATCAGGATGATAACATGAGTTATGGAAACGAGGATATTTTTTTTTATTTCCTTTATAATTATGTTTTATACATACATATGTAACCTATATTTACAGTTAAAAAAATTCTTTGCTGTAACAAAGAAATTCTGGCTAACAGATTGTTCTTCAAGTCACCCAGCCAACTTGGTCAGGGCAACTTGACTAAAATATCCACAACCGTTCCCGGACACACCCTGGAGAAATTGACCCCCAACACTCAATACGTGGTGTGGGTAAAAGCTCACGCCGCAGCTGGCGACTCGCTACCTTCCGAGACTCTGCTGGCCTGGACCGACCCTGCTTATCCTGCGTTTGTGGAGGTAATTAAGAAATCTGACCGTAGTTTATTAATTCCGTAATCGTAATTATTCGCTTTAATAAATGTTATCAATATCAATTTGCAAAAAATGTGGTTTTTTTAATGATGTACAGAGCACATTATTGTCCAATGAATTAGATTTTTTTAACAATAACATTTTACTGAGATTACGTGTTAATAAACTGTTATAGTCTCGTCGGCTCTCGAGTCTGAAAACGATCAAAAGTATAATAAATATTAGCAAACTTTTCATAAAAGAACGTAAAACGGTGCAAAGGAAAACCACCTATAGAAAACCTCATATACATATGCGAGTACATGTTCCACGAAACGATGGATATTAAAAAAGTAATTTTTTCCTTATAAAACAGATTGTTGAACGGCACAAAGAAGAATGAGAAATACATATATTACTTGAATAAATGTTAGAATGAAATATCTTGAACAGTCTTTAACGTGCTGAAATAAAGAAAAGAAGGAGAGAGAGAGGATCGCCAAATAAGACGGCTCGTGCATTCTCGTCAATTACTTACATCGCTTAACAGTTTATAGACGATATTATGATCATTGAAGTACGAGTCATCCGCATTAATTAGATCTAATCTCAAAAATTCTAGAACAAATTTTTAGTTCTTTCGAAATTCATAGGATTTATACGAGATGCAAAGGATCGACTCTCGTTGTACTAATATAAATGGAAACCAATATTTCTATATAATTATATCTATAACTTTCCTATAAAACGCATAATATTGTAGCTACATCTCTCATAGTTAGATTTTTGTACTGTATTCAGTTCATAGATATACAAAGAACTTTAGTAAATATATAATGATACAGTAAAAGCACTGTATGGGGAATATAAATTATATAGAATATGTAACGAGTATAAGTGGAAATATGAAAGCTTACGCAAATGATGTTCCCTACAGCCACCGACCGTGAATCCGGTTAACCTGGTGGTGGAAGGATCCAGCATGACCATCCTTTGCATTGCTATGGGAACACCGACACCTACCATCTCGCTGTACATTTCCGGTGAGTTTGTATAGATAATTTTCAAAATTTATAAAAGCCTTATTATTTAAGTCTATAGTGTCATATACTGTGGCTGTTACATATTAAATATAATTTTATCGTATACTTTTGCTTATAAAAATACATAATACTTACATCAGATTTTAAGTAAAAATAATGTTTTTTTTTTCATTTTAAAATTGTCGTTTATATACAACCCGTTACAGTATGGTTAGTTTCATAATAAGGCAATTCTCATTTGTTTAGTTTCTTAAGATATCCGAAGCACAAGTTTGTAATCTCTTATCTCCAAATAGTTTCTTGAAACAAATAATTCTAACTATTACCCCAAAAACTCGATTTTATTTAATTACTTACTGTAATGAACTTTCAATATTTTACAACCTCGATATTCACTGTGTTTATCGAATCTTTTAAATTATCATACACATCTGTAGTTTAAAATTCGGTCAATATTGCGCAACAGGTCGCCTCGTCCGGCAGGAAGTGACGCGGCACATGGTCACCGTCATCCACAACGTGACCCGCGACATGGACCAGATCTCCTGCTACGCGGACAACGGCTATGGAACTCCAATGCAAGCTTCCCGGAAGATCAACATCTCTCGTGAGTATCGATCGCGCTAGATGACGTCACGTGCACAATCTGTTCCTATCTTCTAGTAAAGTCCCTAAATCTTAATTGATAAGACAGAATCATTCATCCTCAACATGAACCCGAATCACACCTTGACTGAGAATCTATAATGTATAATATTCTTTTATTTCCTTTTCAAGGTCAATCATTTGAAAAACTTTTTTCAACCAGGTGAGATATGTAGATGAAACTTGATCTGAACTTCTTATCCTAGATGTCCCAGTAATCCAAGCATCAGGCATCACGATGGCAGCTGCTGGAGACTCGGTGATCTTGGAATGCAGAGTGGAAGCGCTTCCCAAGCCCACGATAGCCTTTTGGAGAGACCCCAATGGCAGAACAGCTGTTATTGACGGACCAAACTATACAATACAGTTATTAGCAGACCCAGAGGTAACTTTTACTTATACTGTTAGATCTTCAATCCGATCTTCATCATCATTATCACATCAGTCTCTATAATTGAACATGGGCCTCCCCTAACTAGGGCCTCTTGATATAAAAAATATATATTTTGCCCAATATTAAGTATATATGGTTAAAGATTAGTTCACTTTTATCCACTATCATGTTTTTTGATTTTACGACTTTTCTAAGCGACTTAGTAGATATAATTGATAAATAATCTATTAAATTTCAAACGAAATTGATAGCTAAGCGTATTCTTTGATAATTCGCTTAGTTTACAAGATGTCCCATCTCAATCTTTTTTGTATTAAATGACACAAAAATAAAAATTCTTAGGAACTCTGTACCTTTTGAAATTTTTTAAAATACATCTTGTGTTGATATGGTAAAACTCAATCTGGTTTATGAAAAATCTTAATTTGTATTTTGACCTCTTTTAAATAGGAGCAAACCAAATATACAATGCGGTTGATAATAAGGAAGATTGCAGAAGTAGACGAGGGAGATTATTACTGTCATGCTGAGAACGCCTTTGGAAAGACCGTCCGGCCTGTTTCCGTCAGACTCAGACCTACCACACCGCATCACAATGTCACTGAATGTTGTACTAAGGTAATGTACACTTAAGTGCTAAAAGCTCTTGATTTTATTGAGTGAATACGTGAACTTGGTACGAAACAAAATTTAAATAAAGTCTCATTTGACTTGCCTTTTTTGTACCGTCCCATTGCTTGGATCGCATCTATTGCTGTATAATTTAATGTGATTCCTTGGTTGTTTGCTAAATATTGAAGAGCATTTCGTTAATTTCCTAAGTAATTACTGAACAAGTATCGACTAATTATTTCGAGGAACAACGCTTAGAACATAACAAGCTTTAAATTCTATCAAAACTGAAACCTCAATGTCAACTTAATGTGAGATACAAGAATCGTTAGAACAAGTTTATCTTTGGTTTGGAACTCGTAACTCAAGATTCGTTTAGCGATTCTGATACAATAATGGATTGCGCCGTGCCGTTCTCAATAACTTTCCAACATCTTGATTACATTCCAAGTTTCGCTGAATTAGTTAGCTGAGCAACTGAAATTGTTAGATAACATGTCGCGTAGTTTCGTTTAATTCAACCGCATTATACCCTACTTAAAGTTGCAGGAATATTGAATACGTTGTCAACATATTTAGAAGATTAATCGTAACCAACATTTGAGCTTCAAATGCTGTCGAATTTACTGCTTTGTTGGTCAAGTAGTTGCAAGCGTAACGGCTAAATAAGATTTTTCTGATTTGAAATGCCTAATATATATCTAATGGCTCGAAATCTTGATTTGTGCCCAATGTATGGCAATGGGCTCACCCCTATTCCAAGATAAGGGGTAAAACGTGGGAGCGTTCTACACTCCTCTTTCTCCCTCTTTGGGGATTATAAGCGGGAAGTTACGTTCCATCCAGTAGAATATATCATTCAGCTGTTAGGTTATACCAGCAACTAGCTTTGATGCAGCAGTGAATCTGATGCAAGTGACCGCGCATTTAACATTTTCTAATCCTGGTTACATTTTTAGGCTCACTAAAATGGTAAGCTATATATATTATTTAATAAATTGCCAAAATTTCTCGTCCAGCTTTTATACATCATTATTCATTTTATTACCACTCTACTTGGACATTTTACCTGATGGTGATGACACCGTGATACCACACACGTAGATACAGGGTGTTTCTAAAACTCTAAAACGTGAACCTTATAAAATTGTCTTCTCCGTCCAGATGAACGTGTCCTCGACTTGCATCGATGCGTGCAGCCTCAACCTGGACATGGACAACATCATGGACAGACCCGAATGCATGCACGACTTCGACAAACTCATGAAATGTGCTGCGGATGGATCAGGTACAGAATCTCAACAAAAGAAGATCGATAGAGATTCATGTATGCAAACGGAAGTCTTACACCTCTTTAGCCTCTTCGCTTTGTGTCATTTTCAAAGCAATATTGTACATTGAGGTATGATAGGTCTGTAAAAATATCATTTAGCGATGAAGCGCTTTCTCAAACGAGTCATTAACAATATAATACAGCATCCTCTGTAAGCATGCTACCCTATGTACATAACATTCAGCGCTTTCCAGCTACTTCCAACTAAACAAAAAAAAATCTCAATATTTGCATATCACCATGATAAATTCATTAC
>DWME01001316.1:0-25582 GCA_018244795.1 Parelbella ahira ahira
ACAAAATAAAAACGATTAGCGACCATTTTTCTGTTTTCGCTGTGTACATTTATTAGTACTAAGGGGTTTTGAAAAGCCGAACACCGGAGCGACACTCTGAATTCTAAGCCACAACGCTATCACTGCTATAACATAACGACTGTATTTCCCCGAAGGGGTAGGCAGAGGAGTGTAGTACTCTGACACATTTCACAAGTAACGCTGTGCCTAATCGTGTAAAAATTCCATTTGGACCCAATTTATTGTATAACTTATTGGAAGTAGGTGGAAATCAGCGCTGTAATTACTAACAAGATAATACTTAAGGGAGCGAGTGCGATGGACCGGTAAACAGTATTACTGGCAAAACGTACCTAAACCGATTACGTTGCGAATACCGTTCTCGATAGTCGTATTGTGTTGACAATCCCTCTAGCAACTGTAATATTTACTTTATTTTACTTTACCTCACTTTATACGACTTGTACACAACTGTACAATTTACTTTATACAAGTGTATACTTCATATAACATATTATATAATTTATTTGTATATTTAATTTTTAAGAGCACATGGGCAGCTCGTAACTTTTGTTCAATAAATCGGTTTTTTTTTTTACGAAATCCTATTACATTTGGTGTCCGTTATGGGATGATGATCAGCGAAAAACTGCAGGCAGAAGCTGGATGCGTCACGCTAAGGACAGGGAGCAATATCGCTTATCGGGGAAGGCCTACGTCATGTAATTGACAATGAGTGAAATACACTGTTCATGATGATGATATATTATAAAACATTTATATTCAATTTAATTCATACAATCGTCATTAGTCCTTGTCATTATGCATTGCCTAAAGTATTAGCAAACTGAAGTGGCAATGGTCTGGTCACATTTGTCCCAAAACCGATAACCGCTGGAGTAGACGGGCTCTGGAGTAGAGTAGGTCTAGAGTAGACCACGACTTGGCAAACGTAGCGCAAAAATTGGAAAACAATCTGATTACTTCAGCTTACCGATAGAAATGGATACATTGTGGGACTTAAACGTAACCGGTGAAAAGTGAGGGTGTACCACACTCCTCTGCCTACCCCTTAGGGGATTACAGGCGTGATGTTACGTTTCTACCACCTGACAGGCTGTAGTACGTTAGTATTACCAGAAACATATTTGTATATACAATACATACATACATAATTCCTAGCTAAAGATACAAATCCTTCAAATCCAATCGCCCCCTCTAAGTCGTAATTGTTCTTACCTTAGACGAATCAGCAACCGGCGACATAGATGATTGAGCTGACAATGTACATGATTTAATATTGTCGGAGCTTAGCAATTTTCATGTTTGCTTTTAATATAATTGTGTTCAGTTTATCTGTTGTAGGATTATGTTGGAGGATTACAGACGCCCGGCGGGACGCTCAAATTGAATTGTAATATGCTACCGTTATTAATAACGCGAAACGCTGCGCAGGGGTGGGTACCACAATGAAAACATTTATATCTGACATTCGGTATAAAATATATTTCATACAAAAATCAATACAACGCTCAGTGAGTGCTGTTTGTCTACCCTGTTGTGTCCTATTGTCTTCGTTTAAAAATTATTACTCATTTATTTATTGGAGACAGTCAGCGCTTAATCGAATTCATTGTGAATTTTATTCATGTATCCGAACAAAAAAATAATTTGAGCGTTTATTCTCATTTGCGTTATATTGTAGTCAATGAAAACACGGCTTATCTTAGATCGGTAGCCCTACCGCAACCCTATCGCTGAACGTGCCCGTCCACCAGAGCGCGTCATTTTTTCCGCAAATTTTAAGCGTCTCCCTTGTATTCCGCGAATCAGCCATATTTGTACAATAACTGCCCGCCCGGGATATCTCCACAATGGCCTTTTTGTTTAACGACGTCTTTCTATTGCTGCGACGCGTGCCCGGTTTTTTCAATGGGGTATATTCAGGGTTGCCATGAACACATGGTACATTAATCGCGTGGATTCAATCACAATAACGAGTGATCGGAAGTTGTGCAATTATTATTAATACGAAGGCTTATGTTCAGGTACAATTATTTGATATTTTTACTTGTGTGTCATATGGTCTTGGTACTTTTCATTTTGAGAGGAGATCCGTGTCCAATAACGGAATGACAGAAGGGTTGGTAATGATGATGATACGTATTATGCTGACTTGTTTAAAGACATTATATTTATTGTTCACGTTTACTTGAAATTTACTTTCATTGATTACCTACTGAGTAGCGCAGAATTAACTGCAAATTTACGATTTTCTCCAAAATCTTAGTAAAAATTATGCGACAAATTAAAATATTACTTAATTGTATATAAGCAAGAAGTAACTCCACACTTAGTCTATATTTAATAGTACATAACCTGAATAGCAAGAAAAATAACGTTAAAAGTCGTATGTCGCAACGTCGGAGAGCAGGACATGGGTGCGTAAAGTGGCTGCCTCATAAAAATGTATGAAGCGACAAGATGGGCAGCTAACAAGAGGTAGCAAGGAACCATGGAATATAAAAAATTGTTTTCCTCGCCCGTTTTCCACCCTGTTATTCCGCCCGGACGGTAATTTTGACAAATGAACGTATTTGTTATATTTACAAAACGGAGATGTTTCTGGAAAACAAAGTAACATTCTGCTGAAGCATGTTTTTATTGTGAGGGCCTGGGGAACGCGATTTATTTTGGTGGCCGAACTTATCAGTCACGCTGTCAGTATCTATCAACGTTCAAAAACGAGAACAACCAACTTGACCACAGACTTTAATCATCATTAGTCTATAATTATTATAATATTAAGTATTTAACGACGCTCTATCTAAATAGCTCTTTACTTGAATTATTTTTTATCTACACTTATTAACAGAAGTCTTTTTTTAATCTATGGGATAATGAAATATATATACCTAAAACTGTAAACGTAATATCACGCCTGTAGTCGACAAAGGAGTAAGTAGAGAAGTGAAGTACACTTTCGCGTTTCTATTGTCATATAGGTACCGAGCATAAAGCTTGGATGAAAGTGATATATTATGTAGGTACTGTAAATGTGGTTTCTGGTAGGATTTGAGGAATGACGACATAATTCACTATTTCACTAATATTAATTTCATTGTTTAAAACTGTGGTCGAGTAGAGTTTCACCCCTTTAATTTATTACTTTTAATAGCCGTCTAATGTCTACAATAATAATTCTTAGTGTTGGCGGGAAAACGTTCATCGATAATGTTATATGTCACAGATAATAAATCATCATAAACAATTAATTAATAGGCGAATTATGACTAAAAACGGACGTCTTTAACAGTAGTTATATTTTTTTTATTTCCAAACTCTAAAATATTCTTGAAGGCTTACCTTAGCACGCGTTTATTAATATTTTTATTCCTTTTTTATTACAGAAATGGAGAACATTTTTAAATTATAACATTCATAAATTATACTGAAATTAAACGATATCACCTTGATATATTAACAATCTATTTATTACTTTCTATCACATAGACATATTAACAGCTGCCTGTACGCGCACGGTTCTGAATATAATGATTTATGCATATTTTATATATTGCAGAGCCATCTATTTTTGACGCGCACAAATTGAATAAAGGAAAAACAGAACAAAGTTTCATCGACTTTGCAATCAGTAGCAGAGCATGAAGGAGTCCGGTAAATTGAAAGTACTAATGTCGGAGTATCCCGGCAAAACCATAATAAATGAATTATGCCAACATTTATTCTAACCCTATGCACGCGTATGTCTCTCAGCGTATGCGACGTCATACATTTTACCATTCCACTCGCAAGAAGTTATTCACAGATGCGGTCGAAACAGCAGTTTTTTTGTTATTTTATTTCACCTGTTTCATGGTCATATTAAATCCGAGTGCAAAGGGTTAATATTATAATAATTTTGTTTTCTATTTTCAATGTTCATTTCAATTTTATGGCATATAATTTAGTGTAACTCATGAAAATGAACTATTTTACTAAAGTGATGTATTTGTTACGTTATAACGAATAATAAGTAGGTATGTACTATCTAGTTATTAATTAATTAACTTAAACAGCTACTGTTAACTAGTTTTATATAATTACCTAGTTATTAATTCTAGACTGCCTCGTTGGTCGAGTAGTTGCAAGCGCTACTGCCGATCGGGAGATCCTTAGTTCAAATCCCGGATTGGGCAAGTACTATTGGATTTTTCTGATTTAGAATTTCTAGTAGTGATTCGGAGTCTGGAATTGTGCCTGAAGTACGGCAATAGGCTCAAGACCTATTCCATAGGACTTTAACGTAACTGTCGAAGTGTTGAAATACGTTACATTAGTTTTAAATTTTAAAATCCTATCCGAGTCTTGTCTCTTACAGCGTATTGTGTGCTATATTGTACGTTTCATTTTATTAATTTTCATAGTTTTCGGAATTTTTTTTAATAAGTCTTTTATTCACGGCAAATTTGTTGATTCGTTGATTCGTTGACAACGCGGGTTGATCAGGCAATATAAGGTAATACATAATAATATGTTAAGTCTAGCGCCATCTACACAAAAATGTCATAAAACCCAATATTTAGTACGCAAGTATAATATAGATGGCAGTACTTTCGTTCGATATTTTAATATTAACTGTAAAGTATTATCCATTAATCACGTCGTTTTTACTCATTGTCAATGAAATCGAACGATCTATCATCATAATATAAAATAAATGTAATTATTATATAGTGTGTTTTGAGCGCCATCTATTATCAGCAAGCGTATGTGCTAGTACATAAAGTGGTTATTCCCCCAGTAATTCCTGAGTGTGACGTACTGAAATTAATTTTGATGAAACAGTTAGAGCTACTGCTCGAAACACGTTAAAAGCGGAAATAGAAAATCGGAAGCATATCGTAAATTATTTACCTGCAAGAGTGATTGCTTAGCTGCAGTCCTTAATTGTATTTAGCTTATATTAAAGTCATAATATTTGTGTAACAGGAACTGTGTGTTGCTCCACGAAAAAATAAGAGTAACCGTATCGAGTATCCTCTGAGTACCTCTATTAAACGACTTTGAATAATAGGACATTTGTTTGTGACTCGGTGTTCCGTGTATGTTGAAAGTACTTGTGGTACAACACAACAATATTAATTACTATATTAGTATTACATTTTTGATTTTTATAAAATTTAAATATTCAGTAACCAGTCATGAAGAAGTTTGAATTCTCGAAGTGTGAACAGACCCCAGAATCTGTTTTTTCTGGTGAAATATTTTATAACGTTTACAAAGATTCAGAATTCCTGCGCCATAGTGATCATATAGAAACGATACTATCTAAAGGGTATGAGTTAAGAGAAATGCTAAGGAAAGTAGCACCAGGAGAACGATTGACAATACATGGAATGTGGCTGGAGAAAAAGTGAGTAATATTTTATTCTGATTAGATATATTATTACCTATACCTCTTTAAAGTAATTAAGGAATTTCAACTTGGAAGAATCCAACAGTAACTGACTTGAGGATTGAACACAAGATCTCATGATTAATAGTCACACTTGCAACTACTTGCATGAAGGCAGGAAACTAAATGGTGAATAGTAATTTATGTACTGAAACTATTTTCTTTGTCTTAATTATTAATTACTATATTGTTCTGCACAGCTCTCCACTGGTCGTGAGAAAAACGGGACCGAATATCACCATAGAAAACTATGAGTTTACCTTGAATCGTTTAACAGGCATTGTCGCTGCTTTCACATTTGACAACCGCAATCGATTCCCCATTATAAAATCCAGTGAAGCTCAAACCTTGGGCCTCACCTGGGATAACAATGATGCAAATAAATGCAGATTGTTCTTATCAGCTGTAAGTGGTACAGAGCACTTTTATGAACAGTTTCTTTATTTTCCTTTGGTTTGTGCATTGAGAAAGTTTCAGCTAAAAAAAATAACACTCGAATTGGTTGTAAAAATGGCCAAAATTAAAAATAAAAACGGGTTTCGCATGGGTCAGGCACTAATGAATAATTTAAAGTATGTCAACATTATCTGGCACCAATTTCCTGGCATCTCCAATGAATATGATTTAAAAGAAGCCTTTAATGGCCTCCCTCCTGAATTGAGGAAGCATTTAAGCACTAAGGTTTAATGCTAACATCATTATAATGTGGACATTGTTATTGTAATCTTGTCATATAGTGATGGTGATAGAAACTGCCAATTTAAAAAAGTTGCAAAAACCTTATAATCAACCTACTTATTCTTGTAATCACACTTAGTTATTATATTTTATGTTTAATACACATTTAAACACGATTTAATTTTATAATATACATTTAATTTAATACACAATTTTTTGTAAATTTTATAATACACATTTAAACACACAATTAAAAAATTTGTCACATGTAACATAATTGATAGATTGACATTCCCCGATTTGAAGATGTAATTACGCTATGAGGAGTTACATATTGTTTTAATTGTCATTATCGCTGATTGTAAAATGTTTTAATATAGTAATCATTGTAATCAATAAGGCTTTTTTTCATAAATTTAAATATCAAATTTTATTTTCCTTACGTGTTTTTACTGGCCTTAAACTTTTGACTGGAACTGAATATAATATTAATTGAATATTAACATGTAGGATAGGAAGGAGTGGCGCCAATTAGGGGATGCCTATGCCCAGCAGTGGACATCTAGAGGCTGATGATGATTGATATGTATAATAAAAACATGCACAATTTATTTTTAAAGCATTTTTATTAATTTCAAAAATAACTAATACATAATCACGCAATATATTTAGATACAAAATATGCTATGAGAAAATACACACAATTTAATAACGGCAAACAGCTTACAGAATAAAACTAAAACATTCACAATTTAATACAGTTCTAATATTTCTCTTTGTCACTTGTCCCTCATGTACATTTATCAATTCTATCATATTTAAATTTGTTATTCGTTCATATGTTGCAATAATCTATTCACTTATACACTAAACATTTTTACATTGATATATATACCAATAAATTTGTTTTTACCATCTATTACATGTTAACTCATTACGTTCTGTTACCATGTTTAAGAAGGTACTTTCATGTTATCTCCCTATATACTTGAAAAGACTAATCTAATTGAGATTTTGAAAGCATTTACCCCATGCAATATAATAATTACCATAACAAAATATTGTGATAACACAATATTTTATATATTTGTGATAACACAATATTTTGTCTATAAAGACAATAATCATGCAAAATATAATATAATCCACTCAGTGATATGACATATAAACAATTTATAAAATATTTCTATGAAAAATGTAAGGCTCTTTTTGTTATATAAAACACTAATAATCCATAGTATGCTAGAATATAAAGAGGACTAGTCAATGACATGCCATTAGAAAACCAGTACATGTTAGAGCCCTTTCACACCGGCAATACTATCCATATATTATATTGCTTTAGTATTATTGCCATTAAGCTACAGGTAACAATCTAAAAGCAAAGACTCATTTAGAGTACTAACTTTCAGCAAATGTTTCTTAAGCATATCAGAGAGTCTTCTCTTCTGTGATGTGCTTGTTTATGTCTATTCATAATGTTAATGTTAGTTATGCAGACTGTAGAACAATCGTTTCAAAATATCACAATTTATTTATTCCCAGCGTCTGCTCTCTTACAATATCATTTCTAATATAGAAGCGTCATTGGCTCACGTCGTGAAGTGTCAAGTTCTATGGAATTTTATAATTAGAGAACACACAAAAGTGTTTCACTCGGTCAACAGTCACTGTGTCAGCTTCATAACATAAGGAATATAAGCATTCAAAAATCACATTTTGCAAACATGTACTACATATTCTCAATCAAGTTTGTTCTTTTAAAATAATGTCAAAAGTCGATTTATATAATAATAATAATAATTTACAATACTTATCGAAACAAAGAGTGTATGATAAATTGAACTATAACATACATAATGTATAATAAAATATCATAGTTGGATTCACCAATTTATCAGCTTAAAATGTGAATTAGAACAATCAGAGTAAATATGATCTGAATATACGGTTTCATGGACTTTAAAAAGGATTGTCATTTGTTTAATAATTGATATGGAAAAATTTCTATGTATGCAGCATGTTATTGATACATATAAACAGAATTTTAAGTGTCCATCTGTTAACGAACAATATACAATAAATTTATCATAAATTTGACATTCGTATTTACAAATACATAATATAATAATTTTGAATATACTATTTTCCTTACTCTAAAATGCACAGGATAATAACTTGGTGTTCTATATTATTTCACTTTTCTTCAATTATTAACTAATCTGTAACATCAATTTAATTTTCTTTTAGAACCAGAACATTTATAAAATATTGCTTTCATTAAATCACTGCAACTACAGAACTACATATAAGTACAACATCTATTTAGAAAAGTTCCCGTAGTTTTTACTAGCTCACTAAGCATTCTTAATAATTTACATATAATTATTATAAGAGTGGCCATATGTATAAATTACAGTAATTTGTTCTCACAATTCAATGCCTTTATTTCAGGTACCTAATAGAAAATCCAGCAAAGTAAACTATAGATTCACTGAAGACACTAAAAGGTCTAACATAACAAAGCTACCCTGAGACATTTAGCGTTGTCCAAAATGATAGGTACATATCTCAATATGGTCGGCATTGAAAGTAAAATAATTATTTTTCATTGTAACAAGAGTTCATTCTTCAATAGCCCTCAAATTTATACATATCGATAACACACTGGAATCATTTTTATAATTGTAAGCATCGAATATTTCTGTTGTTTGTCAATTTGGATTTATCAAAGAATTTAGCTTCAAAGAGGCGCAGATTCCACGACGTGTTACGCTGTATATATTTTCATAAATTGATTCTTTCGGGGCCCAAAAAATAATGAGATGGCAGCTCAAAAAAAGTGTGCTCAACAAATTAAACATTACATAGAGATCTTTACGAGCATAAGGAACTAACGGCAACCGTCGAACGTGTGTTTACAACGATGGTGTCATTTTATCTAAGAGATTGTTGAGCTTACAATGTTCATTATCTAGCACTACACAGCGACAGCCTATCGAACGGGACTAGTGTATGTACAATGTTGGTCACTAAACGCGTCCAATTGCCGACGAATTGAACAGACTCTAATACATTCATCTATTAGTTAGATTAGATTAAACTTTACAGTATGTCTACAGGCAACGACGGCCACTTAACGTCAGGTGGGTCGTGTGTCTACTTTCATTATAAAAGAGGAGTTACTTGTCGTCTGTGTCATTGAAAGCCGCGATCGACTACTAAATGATTTGCGGTCGTATATGGGTTAAAGGGATTGAGCATTTCTAGATAAGTACAATATCAACTATTTTGATTATGCTTTCAACAATTCAATTCAATCGATAGCGATTACGATTTCGAGTTGATTAATGGCCGATGAAAATAAAACACGCTGATATACTCATATACAATGTCAATGAATTACACAGATATCTTTGAGGTGTCTCATATGTATATTGCTGGTTCAATCAGAACATTGGTATCGAGGACTGGTTGAAAACTTCTACGGATTGTATGGAACCCGTCGAAGTAGTCATCACACTTCAACACTATCTATCAAGCGGCATAATAGTTGCATACCCGGTTATTTTCCTATCCGTTCGACAGCTACCCGCGAACAGTACTAAAGTGGTTGTTCTTACGACGCCCAGCTAAAGTATCTCCTGCACGACTACGACTTAGTATTTCTACATTAATAACAATTCGATAGCCCTCTACGTGGCGTTATATTATGACGCCGAGACTAATGCGTAATGATGGTTGAATGTAAGCAATGTGGAACTACGTGTCTATATGGAAGCCTGTAATTCTTAACCGTACGGGCGGCTAAGCATTTCAGTGTCGTGTATTTCAGTGGATTTACTATTGTGGACATCTTCTGTTGGGTGCTCCTGAGGATCTCCTCGGGGGTCTCGCCCTCGTAGTTGACGGTGTCGATGTGCGCTCCCCGGGACAGGAGCTCGCGGACGACTTCCTCCGGGCACGGGTTCAACTGCGGGTTGCAAATATTAGTTATACACCTTGATTTGTTATAAAATTTAACATTATATTGTTGTAGTATATGGAGTGTGAGGTTACTTTATTATTAAACGGTCGTTACTTCTACAGACATTGATTATTATATTGGAACATTCATGTTTCATTTGAACTATGCTTCTGTTTGAATGTTTAAAAAGCGATGAGATTGAAAATATTAAAATCCCTGGGCAACGGTTTGGGGATTTTAATTTTTTTTTATTTAATACACATGTGAAATAAGCAGCTGCCTTCCTTCCAATACAAACTTTACGGAGGAGATATAATGTTACATATATTCGCGTTTTCAATAATCACTTCAAACGATCTTATCATTTATAATTGCTAAATATTACGATTTGGAGGTTCCTAATGTCTGCGACAATAACAACACAGGGGCAATACTAATGCTAATAGGATGCTGGGAGGTGGGAAGGTGGAGCGACCTTGCAGACGAGGTGCAGCGGCGTGTTGCCGTCGGCGTCGCGCGCGTCGGGCGCGGCGCCCAGGCGCAGCATGAGCGCCACGAGCGGCGCGCCGCCCGCCGCCGCGCCCGCGCGCCCGCGCGCGCCCTCCGCCGAGCACGCCACGTGCAGCGCCGACCGCCCCTGCCGCACCTGCGCGCGCACACACCTTACTGCACACCCTACCGCGCACCCGCCTCGCTCGCTGTGCGCCCGGCTTTGTAACGTTTAAGCGCCGACGCGGGCTCACTTTGTAGTACGGGTTGACATATTAGCGGTGTAGTAATCCATTTCTTTTTATTCACGCGAACCATTAAGTAAATTCTTAGATAATATTATTAACATTCGATAACTCCGCTTTTACGCTTTCGTCCACATTACAATACTAATAAAGTTGTAAGTTGTTGTGTTTACCTTAGATACCAAATCAATAATGTACTGAACTAACTTGAATATTTATAATATATATCCTAGATACTTGATAATACATATTACATATTTATCATAAAAAAACTATAACATGTAAAAAATCAATAAACATACCTTAATGTCTAACTTAACAAGTGAATAGACTGCCATATGAATCTTTCTCGAAACTTCCTCTGTGCACTCTGGCTCCTCTAATAACCTGGCCATCAGCGCTGCCAGGTGTAAAGATATAACTAGTACCCTCTGCAGAGTGGTCAATGTTTGTTCTCTATCAATGGTCAATTTAGAGTCCAACAGTTCCATGCCTCTGTCAATCTCGGATAACGCTTTTCTGAACACTGGATCTATGTCATCGAAAGTCACCGGTGGCACAATACGACCTGGAAAAAAATTACATTATTAAGTGTTCCTAAAAATAACCTCAAAGGCATATGTATTTTCAATGCGAATTATACATACAGTACTAAATATAATGAAACGTTTTCTCTCGATAATTTATTTATTAAAAGGCGTAGTGAACAAGCGAGAGAGGAGCCACTAGGAATATATAGCTTCAGTCGGGGATATCTATACTCATAAGATGAAGTGACAGAGAGAAAGGGAGAGAGCAAGAGTGTGCGTGTGTGAGAGATATAGCAGGAGTGTTACTAGAGACAGAGCAAGAGCGTGAGAGAGAGCGAGTGAGAGTGTAAGAGAGCGCGGTGGGTACCTCTGAGCGGCGGGCGGCCGCGCTCGGCCAGCATGTAGGAGAAGAGCTCGGCGAAGCTGTAGAGGCTGGACTGCGTGAGCGGCGAGAGCGGCGGCAGCACGGCGCGCTGCATGTCGAGCGCGTGGTGCCACAGCTGGCGGCAGCGCGCGAAGCGGCCCGCGTCCGCGTACACGGCGCCGCGGTACCGCACGTAGTACGACGTGTCCGGGTGCGCCGGCCCTGCGTGTCGGAACATTCTTAATGTTTACTGCCGCTGCCCACTCCGGACGACTGATTTATTTATTCATTTGATATGTCTCCATCGATTTGTACACTGTTACATATGTATATTGTAGGTAATACAGATGTTGAGAAAGTTATTTTGTTCCCGCTTAGTGCCGGAACAGTTATGAGTGACGATTTCATATTTTACGTAAATCTGTCATATAAATAAAGGCGCTCACCTAGTATCCTCTCTCTGATGACGAGCGCTTGCATCCTCATGGCGTCAGGGTCGGCGAGGATCTCCTCGAGCTGGTGCGCGTCGCTCGGCTCCACCGCGTAGTCGTACGCCTCGATACGAGGAATTTCCTTAGGTTTTGGTATCGGCTCGCTGCCGTCCGGTGGGAATCTGTCGGAACATCACTCCTCAGTATATTATTAAGTAAAACATTATTAATTTTGTTACGGAAATTTAAGGAAGTTAGTATAGGTTAAATATTTTATATTATATCGATACATTTTAAACATTATCGATATCGATTTTATACATAATACAGGGAATACATGAGAGTTAAATTTATAACAATCTAGCTCTTTTGTAACTTCAATGAAAGTACATATATGACCATATAGTTCGAGAAAAATAAAATTATTATTATATGTATTATCAAACCCAGATCTATTATGGAATAGGCAGAGAGCATTCGGACTCAAACATACCATCCACTTTTTTAAACCATCATCTCAATATATTTGGGGATTTTTTTAAAAATCAAGTATATTAACAACCCCACTGTTCCTTACACTGAAGATTCACAAAGGATACTTTAAATTAAAATAGCTATATTTTCCTTTTCATTAACAGCCTATCTCAGTCTACTGTTGGAGCCTAGGCCTCCACTAATTAGCTCCTCCGTGCTGTCTTTCACACTCTGACATATTTTAAGAGACGTAAAATTACGCCTTTAATCCCCGAAGGGGTAGGCGAAGGAGTGTAGTACACTCCCACGTTTCACCAGTTAAGTTTAGGTCCCATGGAATAGGTGGTGAGCCTTTTGCCATACACCGGACACAGATGATCCAGACTCTTAGTCACTACTAGAAATACTAAATACATATTTTAATATAGGACGTATCTACATATATACAGTATTGTGACTGCACCTGTCGTCCATGGCTCTCTTCCAGCAGGCGAGCGCGCCGACCATGTCCCGCCGCTTGTCCACGTACGTGGCGCCCAGCAGCTCCAGCGCGTCGATCCGCTGCTGTCTGGTCACCAGCCCGTAGTCCGCCTTTATCAGGTGCTCGACGATGTGGGTGTGGCCCGTCACCGACGCGGCCAGCAGCGGTGTCATGCCTGGAAGAGCGATATCCGCGATTTTATTTTAACCATTCATATCAGCTCAAAGATATATCTTTAGAAATATACAGTACCTTTGTCCAGATCTCTTTCCGTTTGATTCATTTACTTTATATTTGTCTGAGTACATACCTACATACCTAAATAATTAAATAAATAAGGTGTGTACAGGTGTGTTTTACTCTAAATTTTCAGGGTGTACGGTCCAATTCGGCGAATCCAGATTAGGACTCAACAAGTCGAAATACATATCGAAAGGTAGGTGGTGTTAAATGTACAAATCATCTTTTGTTTTTGTGTGCCGGTGTTATGATTTCAAACTTACTGAAAAAAAAAACGTAACATCACTTTTGTAATCCTCGAAGAGGTCGGCAGAGGAGTGTAGTACACTCCCACGTTTCACCAGTTACGTTTAAGTCCCATTAAATTGGTGGTGAGCCTATTGCCATACACCGGGTACAATTACAGTCACCGAGTCACTACTACAATAGAAAAACTAAATTAGAAAAATCCAACAGTACCCGACCCGAGATTTGAACCCAGGACCTCCCGATCGGCAGTCACGCTCGCAACCACTCGATCAACGAGGCAGAACTTACTTACTTATTTTCTGAAATAGTGTCTTAGACATGTTACACTCCAGTCGCAACTGAGTGATATGTACGTGTATAGTGTCTATATGCCCTCACCGTACGAGTCCACGTCCATGGTGGCGCCGTGGCCCAGCAGCATGCGCAGGATGTGCAGCGAGCCGCTCTCGGCGCAGTCGTGCAGCGCCGTGTTGCCCTTCACGCTCTTCCTGTTCACGTCCGCGTTCAGCGACAGCAGATACTTGGCTATCTTGATGTGCCCCTTGTAGCACGCTATCATCAGACACGTGTGGCCGTGTCTGTTCGCTATCTCTATGTCTGCAATTACGAGAATGTTCGTTTTAATTGTTAGATATACGTAACATTACCCGAAGAGTCAGGGGAGGATTGTGAGACCCTCCCACGTTTCACCAGTTACGTAAGGTTACATATTATATAATCTAGTCGATTTTAGTGTTAGATTATTGACAGGCCCGTTGGTGTAGTGATAAGAGGACCCTGACTATTAACCCGGCGGTGTGAGTTTGATTTCCACCCAGAATAAATATTGGTGTGATTAGCACTGGTATTTATTCTGTGTGAATGTAAAATTATCGACGTAATTATATATTTATCTGCATATATATAGTATATCACCCGCCTGGTTAATATAAGACAAGATGCTTGATGTCTCCTTTAAGATCTGATGGCCGTGTGTGGAGATATCTCAAGACGTTATTATTATTATTAAGATATTATTTTACGGGTACCTGCGCCGTTCTCGACCAGGAACTTGACGATGTCGTAGTGTCCGTCAAAGCAGGCGGCCCGCAGCGGCGTGCTGTGCGTCCGCGTGGTAGAGTTGACGTTCGCGCCAGCGCGAACCAGCAGCCTCACCAACGGCAGGTGTCCAGCTGCCGCCGCGCACCACAGCGGCGGCGCACCCTCTATAGTCTCGCCGTCGAATGTTACTGTTGGGAAAGGATGTACAGAATTAAGCTTCAGGTCAGTCTCCATCACGAACTCGCTGCAATCCTGCTGGTCCGAAAGTAGTCGAGCCATTAATAACAACGTACGTGAGTTAAACCGGTACATATAATATCAAGTTTGAGATCAGTCACAATTGGATATCATCAATCATAGTAGTTACTCCTGCCTGCACTATCCTGTCACAAATGTGACCGCATTACTGGCCATAACGATTTGCAATGATTGTACTAGCTCGAAGTGGAACCTCCCAAAGAGTCTGCACCACATTCAGTTACACTGAACAGAAAAAAAATTCTACAATATCAAGCCAACTCTCGTTGTTAGTGGCACAAAAATTTAAATTTTCCCCGTTTTTAACGAGAAGGGCCTTTGTTTTCTTTGTGTTCGCTGGAAGTATACTCGCAAGGGGTCGAGGACCGCGGAGTGTCCGACAGAAAGTGAATTTTAGGTTTGTGGGTCAAAAGGAACTCACCTCCTATTGTTCTTGGAACATAAAGGGTGCTAAGTATAAAATGGTCCTTTGTCTGTGTATATGTGAGATTGTCTTCACCATATTGGATTTGAGTCACTCTAAATATACCGTGAAGGACAATAGGGAACATCAGGTGAAGAGTACCCTCGGAGACCTCTTCGTAGTTATTACTGAACTCGGAAATGTATTTTTCAGGTTGCAAGTGATTTTGTCTATTAATTAGTAATAATTATCTGTTATTATCTTTTAACAGAGGTGAGTTTCTACATTTTGTATTTTATAACACAAAACGCTATTTTTATTAAAAGCACACACATATTACTGCGTGGCAAAGTTAACATTGATACATATGTCAATTCCAAATAGTCATAAATCAGATAATAACACAAATCGAACTTTCCAGAACGTTTAGTACTAAGACGAGATATCCGGTATACAAGTAGGTACTATGCTAACTGCATATGAATCACAAAATACACTCCATATGAAACACAAACTGAATTTCGAAATTTGAAAACTACATAGAGCGTTATAGCATGAAATGGTCGACGAAAATAAAAAAAAAACAGTTACGAAAAAAAAAACCAATGACAACTATTGAAGTGATTTGAAATGGCGTAAAGCCAAAATGTTGACGCAATAGGAAAGCGTGCATGCGGCAACGATAGCAAGAGTGACCTTAGACGTATCTAAATAGAAAAGAGAGTGAGAAACAGAAGAAAAATAAAAAATGACAATTGTTGTATCTCACCTTAGGATTAGTTACACACTGTTATGGCTTACGGAATCAGTGTTCGTATACAGTTTTAATACTTCAAATTGCACCAGGTTTCGCCGTGAATACAATCGTGCCGTACTGTGTGAATACAAATCTACGTTTACTTACACCATAACCGGAAAAACGGTTTCATAAACCGTAAAAAATTAAGAGATCTTTACTATTTTATGCATTGTTGTATGACACGTTAGGCATGTTAAATTTGTGCGAAGAAGTCTTAATATTGAATAATCCATCATATATTTTTAATCTAGTATATATAATAATTAAATTCTATATATATACATATATGCAGAATAACTTCATTCAGTATGCACCATTCGCCCTCCCACAAACGACACACGCATATCCAAACGGTATGGAAAATACAACCGACTAAAAATAGTTTTCCACGGGAGCGAGACCGAGGGATACCAGCTAGTCTCTTAAAATATCATCAGATTACGATAATATTAGCAGAGCTACTACCAAGGGCAAGAGTTCCTAACACCAAATAATTTACAAACTAAAAAACTATGTAGGTAGGTACGTCATGTATCACATCAAACGTAACATTTTCTTAAGCACTTATATAAATGTGGTAGGCAGATGAGTCTAGTATACTCCCACATTTCATCAGTTACGTTTCAGTCCCATGGAATAGGTGGTGAGCCTATTGCCATACACCGGGCACAGATCCAGACTTCGAGTCACTATTAGGAATACTAAATTAGAAAAATTCAATAGTAGCCGCCCCGGGATTTGAACCTCCCGATCGGCAGTCGCGCTTACAACCACTCGACCAACGAGGCCTTTTTATTTGTACATTATTATTATTAATGTTTATTTATTTATTGACGACGTACACTAAAGGTGTAATATCAAACATTCCAGCATGCTCATTATCAATGCGTTTTCATCGTTACACTGTTGGTCATGCGTAAGAATAAAAGAAATGAACGAGATGGGTTAATATCAATGTAAAAAAAAAACAAATGATAATTATAAGGCGCACAAAGAATTGTAATCACGTGCGACCGAGATTCCTAACTTTCTTGATTTCCCGGAGGATTTCCAAGCATTAAGCCGTCACTGCAGAGATAATTATATTCATGGAATTCATATTCAGCGAAAATGAACATCGTGTTACCGCACATTTACACTTGTTAATTACACGTACATACACATACAATCATATACATATACAGTATACACACATAAACACACATTCATACATCCGCACACACACACATACATACTTGTTAAATACTAGTTACGTTATGTAAGTAATTATACAGAATCGCGGTCAAAAAACTGCATTGCATTCATAAATATAAAATCGAAACCAGCCAAAAAATGCCTTGATATAAACAGTGTGACGTCACCAGACGCCTTATTAGATATTTATTAGTAATATCAATTAGTAGTGTAGTTAACGGTCCATGTCCACGGCATACCTGGCGCCACACCGAGTTGGCACAGGCGACGAGTATCGGGTTCACGTGGACTGACTTGAAGCGTGAGGCTACAGACTGTTCGCGATGGAGGTCCACTTCCCCACCTTGGAGCCATGGCATGGCAAGTCAAGTAACTCATAATGGTAGCCTCACCTGAACCCGGCTGCTCTATATCCGCCTTGCACCGCTCGATGAGGTACTCGGCCACGTCGTAATGGCCGTTCCTGCACGCGATCACCAGCGGCGTGGCGCCAGTCACCTTCGCACCCACCAACATGTTCAGCTCGTCAGCGGAGCGCCAACTGTGTAGGTATACCTGGTGGCAAACAAAAACCATTTCGTTATATTCTCAATTCCACCTTTAAAATGTTTAGTGAAGACCAACTGTTCATCAATTGGTTAGTATTACTGACAGCTACGTTGAGGGTCGTGGGTTCGATTTCCGTCCAGTACGGTTAAACATTTGTGTGATAAACGCGAGTATTCAGTTTCTTTCGGAGTATGAGATCATCTATATGAGTAAATATATGTATTTAGTTGTAAATATACGATACATAATATGCTCATCAGCTGTCTGGTTGGTTGGCATTGATTTTTTTCGGGTTTTAGAATCCAAATAGAGTTAAAAACATATGAATTATACAAAAATAAAATATTACAAATATTATTATCGTATATAAAGAAAACTCGATGCAGCTGAGCGTAACGAGAGCGTATTACATACAAAAACCACGACACACGACCTAGTTGACGGCGGATGGCTTAAAAAGCTACAATTTACAAAAAAAAGCAACACCACGCCTGCAATCTTCGAAGAGGTAGGCAGAGGAGTGTAGTACACTCCCACGATTCACCAGTTACGTTCTACGTCCCATGGAATATAGGCGGTGAGTCTATTTGTACTAGCTAGCCTCCTCATAATTTAAGTTATTAAGATAATTATGAGACCACAATACAATGATAACTCGCTCTATAGACCTAAACTTACTTAAAAGAAAAAACCAAACAAAAATTCATTAAAACAATAAACTTCTTTCTCGCGTCTCGAAATTTCTATTAAACAAATCGCCGGCAAGGCTTTTAACGACACACGAATCTAATATAATTCTGGTCAATTAAACGATTTCGCAACAAAATGAGATAATTCCGACCGGAATGTGTTACGTCACAACCTCTGGTTACAAGTGTTACGAGAATGGTCGACGAACTCGGCGGACTTAAATTGAGTGTGGGTTGAAAAAAATCTAATTATATAATAACAACATATTGCAATAAAATTACTCGATTTTTGTTTATTTATCTTTGTGTTTTTAAAGTTCAACGGTTTTTTTGAGGACGTGGTGAAGGAGTAAGAGGGGGGCGGGGAGATAATTGGGCTGGGCGACAACGTAAAGACCCGACTTTGGAAAATAACAGACACTCATAGATTCATAGATAAACATCCACAGACTCTAATTACCGAAGTTATTAGTGTAGGTATATATAATATATAGGTACAGCGGTGTAATTCGGTCGATCACCTCAAATGAACTGCACGAACAGTATACTTAATAACTATATTTACAAAATAACTTTAAATAATTACGCACCAGATCCTACGTTCCGTGGATATCGTGTACGAGTAAAAAAAAAACGTAACTTCCAGTAAAAAAGTCAGACGTTAGTCAGTCAGACTTATAGTATATAACTATTTAGCATATTGCAGATATCTGTATAATCAGCAGGTTATATGATTCTTGACCATATTACGGGTAACAAAAACGTAACGTCACGCCTGTAATCATCGCAGAGGAAGGCAAGGGAGTGTACTACACTTCTAAGTTTCACCAGTTACTAGTCCCATGGAATAGGCTGTGACCCTATTGCCATACACCGGGCACAGATCCAGACTCTAAGTCACTAGTTACTAGAAATTATAAATTAGAAAAAACCAATAGTAGCCCACCCGGGATTTGAACCTAGGACCTCCCGATCGGCAGTCGCGCTTGCAACGACTCGACTCGGTATTATCGCTAATTGAAAATGAGACTTTGTTATTTACCATGTATCTGTTCCACTGCTGGACATAGGCACCCCCTAAACAGGGACATCGGTCTCTTTATGGCTTAGCTGTATTCGACTTACTCATGGGGCTATAAGCTAATATTTGCGCCACGTGGCTCAGAAGCGTTCCATTTGAAACTTTTTTTATAAATTCTAAGATGAGCAGGTCTCCTTGCGAGGTTTTCCCTTACCGTTATCAAGTGATATTTAAACTTCAAACGGATTTTTGTAAAGAGATGCGCGCCTGGGTTGAACCCAGTATCTACCATCGAGTGAGAGGCCGAATTCTTAATCATTAGGCTATCACTGCTGTATTAATTAGCTTAATTACACGAAAATCCAATAGTACATATTAACGGTTCCGTTTGGCAACGTCGATGACGCTGTGATGTAACTTGGATGAATTCCTAAATCGACTGCTGGCAAATATATCGATAAAATATATTAACATTAATATCCAGTATATTTTATTTTCTCTTCACGCCTGTGTTTCCCGAAGCGGTAAAGCTGAGAAGCGTCGTATATTTCCTCGATCCAACTGTTAAATTCTATGTCCCATTATGGAATAGGGTGTGAACGTATTAATATACCTACATATAAACATATTATGAAGCCCTACGACTCTTATCATATTGCAATGAAACAGATATTATCATCATCATCACCATCATCAGCCTACTTCCGTCCACTACTTGACATAAGCCTCTCCAATGGCACGTCACTGAGCTCGATCTACAGCTCTTCGCATCCAACCACTGCCAGCTACTCTGCGTATATCGTCACTCCATCTAGGTGGACGGCGTCTTACGTAACAAATAGATATTATAAATAGTAATCATTGAGAAAAAAATAGCATAGCATTTTCAACAATTTAGAATGAATAAAAGGGGAATAGTGGGACACTTGAGATTTTCCAAGCTCCGTTCTAAGGAGGGCGCGCCACAAAAGAAATTAACCTTGTACCCACATACTGCGCCTAATGGTCTGAAATAATACATTATACGCGTGAGTCATTATCGCCCGAGCGGCAGACTGGGTCGCGTGAATAATTATCTCCAACCGATTTCAGTAGATTTCCGTTACATAATTGACTTGGCCATCTCTCCCCACTTCTCTGCCTAGTTCTGTATATCTCGGCATAAAAAGGTCCGTTCATATAATTTTAATATTGAGAAATCTCATTGTTATTGTTATTATTATCGTCATCGTCATCAGCCTATCTTGAATTTTAAACCCATTTATTAAATAAATAAATAATGATTACAGCAAACTTAGCTTGAGAAGAGGTAGCATTGAACGTAACATCAGGCCGCCAATCTCACGACATTTTTATTCCTAAGGATGCTCATTTCGTGCCACTTAGAGACGCTGCAATTGACCGGTTCAAATGAAATGACATACATGACTTTGCATTGTGACATACGAGCTGTGTGTCTTGTGTAGGATTGGAACATTATTCATACACACACAGAAAAAAATTAATATGTATATATATAAATATATATAACCGATTTCATTGTTGATATGACTGTTTTTAATTAATATAATATAATGCTCATGTATCCGACTTATTCGTAAAATACTTTGACAAAAATAAAAAAAAATATGCCATTGCTTACTGTAAGATTTAGTTTTGCTATTCGTCATCATTCCAAATTTCTAATATTGCATCATTAGTATATCCAAATCATAATTTCCTTGTGTCACATCCGTAGACCGTTATTAAGTAGACAACAGAAACCGACTTCAACGGTATTTATGGAAGGAAGGAGATGCTGTGTATACTGTATAAAGGAAAATTACGTCCGGCGAAACGAATCGATCTTAACGAGGGAAGCAATCGACCTGCTTTATGTTTGAACGTCATACGCAAGTCATATCAATTCATTATTATAATTATTATTGTTGTTGTTACATCCCCAAGGGACCTAGCCCTTGTAGAGTAGGCAGAGAGCACAGAGTGTGAAATAAATTCACACAGAATAAAAAACAAACAATAGGATAATATTTATACACGTAATTGAACTAAAACGTAACATCACGCCTGTAATCCGCGAAGGGCTAGACAGAAGAGTGTAGTACACTCCCAAGTTTCACCAGTTACGTTTACGTCCCATAGAATAGGTGGTGAGTCTATTGCCATACACCAGGCAAAGATCCAGACTCCGAGTCACTACTAGAAATTTCTACTTCGAAATTCGAAAAATCCAATAGTAGGTACCGACCCGAAATTTAAACCCAGGACCTCCCGATCGGCAATCGCTTGCAACCACTCGACTGACGATGTAGTCAATATAAGTATACACTGTATATTAAACTCTATTGTATAGATACAACACAATAAAAACGTTACATTACAATTATATATGTTAAACTATTTTTTACATTACAATAATGTATGTTAAACAATTTTTTACATTACAATAATATAACTTAGTAGAATTATACAACAATTGACTTATCCCTACAAGTGTTTCTTACCAACCGACAGACCCGCTGTGAAATTTTGTCAGTAGGTACACACACACTATGTATAATAGTAACGATGTATAATTTACTACGTAGAAAATTTATTTACATATGTTTGGAGATATTTTAATTACGTTTAGTGGTCAAATGAATTTTCCTAAACACAAAATCATCACTGAATAAATAGAATTATATAACAAATTCAGTATATTTATAAAACAAAAGAATCTTAAACGACTTTTTAAAATCACGTTCATTATATAGTAATTAAAAAACATATGAAGCCAAAGTCACCTTGAATTAACCTCGAATATAATTAGCCAAAAAAAATTGTGTGTTATTATAAAAAATGGGTTTTCGCAAAACAACGCTTCCTTCAAGAGCTATTCGCTTAAAAAAAACCGATATAAGCATTACAATCATAGACAAATTCAACACACCTCTCGAGCAAATAGCGCGCACAATTATTCTTAAAAAAGAAAAACACTTACCATAAATTATAGCGAACGAACGATCGGACGACGAAAGCGTCCAGAGACGCGTATTTCCACCAAAAAATCATTTACAATAATGGATCGGTATGACGAGTTACTGTGGAATTAAATAGTTCAACATGTGAGGACAATGAGCGAGCGGGAACGAGCGTCGAACTATTGCACAATTGGTGTTTCGATATAAAACAATATATATTAGAAACTAGTTACGAGCGCGTGTGTGTTGTTCTTTAAATTATTATCATAATATTGATATATGTAATGGAGTGGCTGGACTACACCACGTTGACTCCTTGTACTATTATCGCCCCGGTCGTCACATCAAAATTATCATATTTTTGGTTTAATTTCTTAGGTGGGTCCCCTGTCTCTGATCACTAACATTTAATATACTTATAATGAACTTTCCATCCATCGACCATCGAGCCTGCAATCCCCGAAGGTTCCGACGGAAGAGATAATAAAGGACTATTATTATATGTAACATTATCATAGATCCTGTTATCATTATAGTAATGGACACGTTTCTCATCGCACAATGAGAATGATACTTCATATGACTTTCATAATAAGAAATCACCGTTTGATAAATTAGTATCGGTACAAAACTAACAAAATTCAACGTATCACGTAACATCACGCCTGTAATCCCCGAAGGGTACGCGAGGAATGTAGGACATCCCCACGTTTCACCAGTTATCCTTAAATCCCACAATGGAATATGTGATGAGCCTCTTACAATACACCGGGCACAGATCCAGACTCCGAATCACTACTAGAATATCACTATTAAATTAGAAAAATCCAATAGCATCCGACCCGGGATTTGAACCCAGGTACGCCCGATCGGCAGTCGCGCTTGCAACCACGTGACAAACTAGCTAGTCAACAAAATTCAAAGCGTGCGAATAGTTTCTGGGGACAAAGCGCACCAACACGTACAGACATACAAACAAACCCAAAACGGTTTGTGTAGTATTCGGTGAGAAAACAGACTACGATCAACAAAGGCGCTCATACCAATCGGTATACAATTTCACAATAAAGTCACAGGTTCAATGTCGCATTAAAAAAAAATAAGACAATCGCTTTCAGTGTCACCTGAATTTCATTTATTGGTAGGACTTTGTGACACAATAGTCGCATTTTAAATACTGTACAATACATTATGTAAATGTAAAGTGTAATATTAAATTATACGAATAGATAAAACTTTCTTTTGTAGGTATAGGTACTAAAATAATAATAACATTTTGCCAGCTGTTGATTTTATTGTTTATGTAATTGTTGTCAAAGTCCGAATTGAACTGTTAGTGATAGAAGAAGGAATTAGGATTTTCGTTCATTGCAGTCAGTTAATATTAGGTAGTACATAGTAAAAACGAGTTCATTCAATGGAATCTTATTTTCATCAGTATACCAACAAATTTTGAGTCATTATTTCATCAAAACAACCCAACTCAATCGGCAATGGAAGTTTTAACATTACGGCAAAAAATCGCATATAAAATATGGCCAAGTACAGAATAATTTAAATTACATTTAGTCGTAAAGTATCAATTTTTTTTAAATATAATTCTTATTACATATATTATTAACATGTAGGTACACTATATGATGTATTCGTAAAGATTCACGTGATCATAATAAGAATGTAGCAAGAAATAAGGAAGGAGATTTTTTTTTCACTGTGATTATTGACGTCTATTTTCATTCAGTAACATTTTAAAACAGATATTTACGTTTAAGTAAATAATGCATACTACACGTAGACAAACAACTCTTAAATATATAATTCACAATAAATAATTATTTGCTTGCTGTTCTGTAAGAAACCTTCATTTTTCTGTTTAATTTTATACACAGAAAATTCCACAGCGTCGCCATTGCCCACTGTACATTTTAACGAATTTCCGCGAACAATCGAAACGCCTAGAACTTAACTCTACACTCGTATGTCTTAGCGTATCATCACAAGTTCTATCGTTGCGCTCGTATGTCTCAGCGTATGCGACGTCATACATTTCACCATTCCACTCGCAAAAAGTTATTCACAGATGCGGTCGAAATAGCCGTCTTTTTTATTTTATTTCCGCTGTTCCATGGTCATATTAAATTCGAGTGTGAAGTGCTAACTCACCTTCTTAATCCGTCTGAGCAGCCGGCGTTGGCGTCGCAGTAGTGTCTTCCCGCAGTGCCGCAGCCTCTCAATCCACCGGCATCTCACCGGAACCAGATCCCATATAGCCACCGACATTACTTCACATCGCCATTCGTTACACTACAAACGTGACACTAATCGATATTCACTCGATATTTATCGAACTGTTTGTATTATAGCTTCGTTCTTAGAAAATTATGCGCATCTTTCTAATATTAAATACGATTTTTGAGTTGAGGAGAATTTTCACTAGCTTCAAAGATACATGCGTCCCATTAGTCGTTAATCATTTTTATAATTGAGGAAATATCGACACGAAACAGCCGTTTGCCTGATTCAATGTAATCACATTATACTACACATAATGACTATTCGATTTTATAGGAAGTGTACGTGGCTAACATCTGCCGTTTGTTTTTTAATCGATAGCCAATCAGAGCCTACTCCAAGAGCGTAAGCATCAAGATTTACATCTGTTTGAATTTAAACTTGCGAATTGCGATACTTTGTATTGTTACATACCGTGAAATACAAATATGTATACATACATGTATGTATATAAAGATCGTTAAAGGCGGTGATATAATATTTAATAATATACTGCGCTGCTATAGATATTTTAGGAAACTATCACAAACGGTAGTTAATTATGCCATAAATATATAATTTGTTGCTAACGCAATGAAATGTCTTGCTATTCCAAGGTTTACGATATTTGTGGCTCTCAAAATTAGTAAGTTGAAGTGGCAATGGGCGGGCCACATCGCTCGAGTGACCGACAACCGATGGGAGAGAAAGGTAATTGAGTGACGGCCACCTTTCGGTAAAAAGAGCGTAGGTCGCCCTCCGACCAGAAGAAGACAGAAGAAGAAACT
>DWME01001317.1:0-25574 GCA_018244795.1 Parelbella ahira ahira
TGGGTTCAAAACCTGGATCGGGTGCTATTGGATTTTTTTAATTTAGAATTTCTAGGAGTGACTCGGAGTCTGGACGTGTGCCCAGTATTCCATTGAGGGACTTAAATGTAACTGGTGAAACGTGGGGTTGTACTACACTCCTCTGCCTAACGTTACGTTATTTATTTTTAATACATAATACCATTCACATATTCAATATGTAACTGGTAGCTTGGTTCGCGCTTGTGACTAATCTCTGTGTGTGACTGATCTAATAAACTTAAGTTAGTATTATTATTACTACTGCGATGTCACGGACATAGTAAACAAAATGTCCATTTAAATTTAACTAAACAACAAAACATAATGGCCATAGCGGTTCTTCATAATCGAGCAATATCTCGATTCTTTATCAACGTTATCAGTGAAGGGATATCGCGACTCGCGATACGACAGTCAAGAGCGTGCCGCGAACACATGGTGACGTACCGCCATGGACAACACAAATAAGCCGAAAGCTGTCCTCAGAAGACCTGAGGTCCTCAAAAAGCTTAACGCTGAAAGCCTGCAGCTGCTAGAACGGGGTCTGTTAGGAGATCTACCGGACAAATTGAAACCACGAGCGTTTACAAACGTTAAAGTTCCAGTTCGAGCAGAATTAAGAAAAGATTTGGTTGTTGCGAAACCTTCCAGCATACTGTCTTCTTGCTTACCAATCATACCAGATTCCCCACCACCTGACGATAGATTAACGCCTTCCGATGACGAAAACGTTTCGCCCTTAAAGAAGTCCTTCAGCTTCCGCGAACGATTCTCGAGACTGAGTCTCTTTGGAAAGGAGAAAAACGAGAAGATCGAAAAGAAATGGGACACCATAGAGGAAGACGAACGAATAACACGCGTGCCTTCTCCCGCGCTATCGAATGACGAAACGAAGCAAGAACACGAGCAAAAATCTAGCAAGCGGCATTGGTTCTTTCAAAACAGAGAACTGGTTCAGAGACGACAGAAACATAGTCCTATTTACACGCGAAGTAAAAGCTTTGAATTCCTACCCCAAGCTACAGAAGAAGATAATAAAAAGAAACGGACGCTGACTAAAAACAGTTCATACGCTTTTGGGAGTGACGATACAAAGGGGGAGGCCTGGTCTTCCAATGAAAGTCTTGATTACATATCTAACGTATACTACGATCATGACGAGACGGTGTTCCTAAAAAGCATCAAGGAAATCCCGACTTATGAATCGAATAATAACTCAAGCATATCCACAGTAACCTCGACATCTAGTGGATTGGTTATGAATATGCTAAAGACGAAATCCATCCAAGAATTGCTCGACGAATTCGACAAAGCTGCCGATATGTTGAGTGAGAACTATTTGAGTGATTGTGAAACTTACACGAAAACTGCCACCGCCAACCAGTTAGCTGTGAAGGAGAAACGGAAAAGTTCTTCTTTTAGCAACATACCGTCGCCAAAAGTGGTGCAAGTGTCAAAAGCGAACAAAATAAATGGAGATTTTAAGACAGAGTTAGCTAAAATTTTAGAAGTGAAACGTGAAAGTAGTGCAGCGAGGAATGCAAGACGTGGTTCAGTTACGGATTGGTTTGTGTTAGACGACAAGGCCATGTCGGCAACTTCCGCTACAGAAGAGAACAGATACAGACGAGCACAGAAGCCCAAGAAGCTGGTGCGGAGAATGAGCTCCACGAAATACGTAAGTACGTTATCGCTACTGTTGAGTTGTAATGTTCGAAAACATTATGTTATCGGCAGGACTCATTCACGCTTATTCGATTACCAACACTATCTTATCAACATTTAATATGTAGTATTTATATGTACTCGTATGTTCATATATAGCTATGAGTAATGCCAGCTTTCCAAACAGATTTTTAGCCAAAATAAGATAAATAGTGATTTCCAACGCGAAGGCCTATCTTCGTCATGATTCATTAGTGGTCGCGGGAGTTAATGAAATGAGTTCGAGTAGGTTCGAAACTGATCAGCTTTTCTCAAAAACAAACGCAAAAAAAGTGGTTTAGTATATCGACATGTATGTACACAGGTTACAGTGACCAATTACCGCCATACAGTCCGTTTTTTAGCTGGCCTAAATATGAACAATATCCAGCGCTTTATATCCAGAGTACCTACTCTTTTTTGGAGGAATACGTTCACATTAAATACTGTATGGTATTCTCACTCCGAAATCTATTGCGACCTAAGTTTGAATGACAAATGTACTTTTCCAAAGCAAATTTCTCAATAAGGTACCTGAATAGTTTGTTGTATGATCCGAGTACCAGGAAACACTTCGTGATTCAGGCGAAATCATCTTTTTTCGGTTATCTCTTGAACGTAGAAAGAGATTGTTATTTTTAGCTCCCAACCGTTAACTCCACCAATAATTTTGTATTCTTATGCAATATTAGCTAGAAGTACTTATGATTTTGATCATTATTAAACTAATTAATCGTTAGTGAGATAAGTCTACATTTTGATACAGATGAAAATGTCCAAAAATTTGACAGAATCGTCAAATATGATTTTACTGTCAGCAAAGACGAAGTGAACCCCAGAGGTAAATCGTTTTCGTAAGACGAAGTATTTAGCAAAATATTCAATTACTTTTATGTTTTTATGCTTTACTTTATATAAACATTGTTCGTTTCACGCGACTTAGTTCGCGTCAAAATCTAAATAATGTCTATACGATAAATTTATCTTTCTTGTTTTATTATTATAGGCGTTGACGAAAAAGAAGTCACATAGCCTATTTTCTCTCTTTGGATTTACACTACCTCGGCACCAATGTTCAACAACGTTAGCTTAGCTTTTTAGAGGATGAAAAAACAACACACAGGTAGTTACTTTAACATTTATAATAATAAAAATAACAATAACAAATTAACATCCTAGAACAGTTACACTTATCCTAATGTTTTGATTGGATCTCACTGACATTTACAATAAGATGGAAGCCTTGCCTAAATATGTGGTAGGTCGAAATTGATAGCCAAATGGTCATAACTAAGTAATAGCCCAATATTAATTAGTAACTAGTTCGGGGTTAGTGGCAAGCGAAAGGGTTGTCAGAGCACCAGCGTGGCCACAATGGAGCAGCACGTATACCCCGAGCGAGCAGCCGCGACCTCTGCGTGTCTAGCCGCAACCAAAGATTCTGCTCTGCATCATCATTATCTGACCACAAGCGTTCAGCCAACGCCGCCGCTCGCGGCCACAACCGCGTGTCCAATCCCCCTTCATCTACCTGCTCCGACCACTGACACACCTCACCCCCTTCTACTTGCCAATTCTTCCCTCTCCACGGTCCGTGCTTGTAAATTCTCTGCCACGTCCGATACGGGGCGCAGTGTCCATCAGAGATATCCCGCCACGACCCGAAGCCGCAGTCGAGGTACCAGGCGTCAACGTGTGATATGATCGTGCGATAGCTGCTGTATGTGTTTGCTAGCGACTCCGGTGTACCCCTCCACACTTGTATTCCTAACCGTTTATTGTCCAGCTTCTTAAACAATCGATGCCGGGTTAATTTCGATGACCACATTATAGTTAATTCTGGTAACTTTCCTCCGTTGGCCGCGTCCAGTGCCAACATCGCTCGCTGTGTGAAATTGTACCAGAGTTCCATATAATTCGCGCCCTTCAAATTCTGAGTCCAGCAGCGCTCGGATACTTCGTCGCCACCGATGTGAAATATATCATCGACACCGGTGAGTTGGATAATTTCACTGTATATCCGTTCTAACAGTTCATATACGTAAGGATTATTTGGATTGAGTTGTCCACAAGGTGGTTGACCGCACAAGTCTTTCCAAGGTTCCTGTTCGACGCAATACGCGAGGTCGCCGAGTCCAGCCGAAGGGCCCCACGACCAAGCGTGTCCAACGTGTGCAGGAGCGTCAATTTCTATCAGTATACGAATACCTCGTAGTCTTGCTCTTCGCACGATGGCTCGGATGTCATCAATTTCGTATACAGCGTCCGGCCCGTAGGCACCATACTGAACTAGTTTCGGGGCGCTTTGCAATCTCAGTGGAAACGAATCTGAATCCGTAACGTGCCAATGCAATGTATTCATCTTGCAAGCGGCCATCGCGTCTATTGTACGGATGAGATCAGGCACTGGAAAGTAATTTCGTGCCGTATCCAGCAGTAGACCGCGGTATTGGAATCGTGGAGCGTCTTCTACAACGGCGGCTTCAATTGCCAACAGAGAGTTGGCGTAAGGATCGAGCCAAATCAACTGGGAGAGGGTTTCGAGTCCATGACGAGCGCCGCAGAACGAATTGGCAGTGATATTTGCTGTTAGGATGCGGCTGGTGGGTCTGAGGTAAAGTTTATAACTTTCGTCAGTATGAAGGCGTAGTCGGACATCTTCGCTGCCATTTACGGCGACAGATATCAGAATTTCGCGTGGCTCACCAACATGAACCGGTCTTCTGCCACGAGCAGATCTTTCAAGGGATTGTAATTCATCACGCATCAGCGCGAAGGCATCGTTGAGATGATCGGTGACGTCTTGAGAGGGGGAAGCTATGACCCTTAAAGACAAACTTTTGGCTAGCACGATCACAGCGGAAGCCGCCACGCTTACGATGCCCGTCGGTTGAGGCCATAGCTGGGAAGGAGCGCATAGCATGTTGCAAGTAGGCAGGGATTGGTATATAGAGGACTTCGACGCAACCAACCTTACGCAGCGACCTCCTCTGCAAATCCATGTCCAACGTGGGTCAATATCCCTGAAATAAAAAAAAACTAATAAGCGCTTTAAAATGCTACGCAAAACTTTCGTTTCATATCATGAAACTTTCGTTTGATTTCTCCCTTTGATTAGGTGGTGGGACGTATACATAACCGGTGAACTTAGGAGGGCACTTCACTCCTCTACTTAACTCTCTGGGGATTATAGGCTTGATGTAAAATTTTGTTTGATATTTATACCAAAACGTTTTCTTCCTTAATTGCTATAGTTTACATTCGTTTTGTTCATTTTTGTATGTCCCATATTGTGTAGTATTTTTGCAATTCTTACAAAGTTACCTGAATGTGCCCTTTGGAAATCCTTTTGCTTTAACTCGTGTGCGTCGGTTTATTGACGGGCCAGGGTTTCGTCCAGTAACTAGCTGAAATGTAGGGTAGACGTCATTTTGCAATGTTGTTGGCGGGTCGACGATCCTAGAGCAAATATTTTACAATCACGTTACAGCAAAACAAAAGTTTACACATATTGTGATGATAAGTGGTCCCCGTCGCCTATAGACATTTGCAATTTATATAAATAAAATTCATTCCACAGCAAAGCTCACATTTGAATAAAAAGTATAGTCTTCCAGAAATTCTTGTAGACTACCAATTTAGCAGACAAGGCTATTGTCAGTTATATTTGTCATATGTCGAATTTGCGATTTAAGTAAAGTAAAATCCTATTTTAGAGTCGCCTGATATTCGCAAACGTTGCATACGATAAGAGAGGAGTGGAGAGATTGCAGACCTTGAATATAATGTTACAGTGCAGACGACGGAGGCGCAGGCAGTAGCAGTCAGTAGTAGGGCCCAACGCAGCAGAGTCTGGCGTTGTAGTCCATCACGAGCCTCTCCACCTGAAAGTAAAGAACAATTGCCTATAAATAACTCAATTATAAATTCTAATCTTATCAATTTATACACAATACATTGATGTTATACCGGATACAAGCGTGTTTTGTTTGGTGTTTTGCTTGTTTTCATTAGTAACTTCCAGTAATATTTCATTTCAATAATAACAAGACAATTTACGCACACATAATTATAAATAATGCGCAGCGAGATCCATACACACACATTCACTTACATACACACACAGTAACCCACACTCTCTCGCATAGAATACAAATAATGTAAGTTTAAAGTACATAAGAGAAGAGACCTAAAATAAACTACAATCGTTACTATCAATCAAAATAAAAATTGAAATTTCTACGCACAAAAAAAAATATTTACATTCTTTTTCCATTACCATCAGTGATACCTTAAGAAGAATTTCTTAAGCGCTATACATTAAAATCTTCTAAAATACTTTCATTTATAAAATTGTACTAACAAATGTCCTCTTGTACAAATATATTCCTTTAATAACACAGTAACACAATGTAGTCATTGTGTATACAAAATATTGAAATAACAGCAAGAGAGACATTATCTTTGCTTATCAGTTAAAAGATACGACTCGTGATAAAGCAGTTGAAAACGCGGCGCGGTGCCGTGGTGACGTGTCACCATGGATAATAGACCTGATAAACTTAAACCCGTTTTGAGAAAAGCTAACGTTCTAAAAAAGTTGAATGCAGAGAACCTACAACTTCTAGAACGAGGTTTACTTGGAGAACTACCGGACAGATTTAAACCGCAAAGATATACAGACGTGAAGGGCCCAGTGAGAGGAGACATAGAGAAGGACTTAGTCGCTGCGACACCCACAAGTTTTTTGTCATCATGTTTGCCAGTTGTACCAGACACGGGGTGTCCGAGCGAGAGTACACCGTCCTCGGATGAAGATAACGTTTCCCCTTTGAAGAAGTCTTTCAGTTTCAGAGAGCGATTTTCCAAGATTAAATTTTTCGGCAAAGACAAACAAGATAAGTCAAAATGTAAAACGGTAGTCGAAGATGAACAGATAAGGGAAGCGCCTCCTCCTGTACCACCTAAAACGAAAACAAAAAGTGACCATGAACAGAAATCTCACAGGCGTTTTTGGTTCTTTCGAAACAAAGAGTTGGATGAAAGGCAACAGAAACATAGACCTGTTTACACACGAAGTAAAAGCTTCGAATTCTTGCCAAGAGCCATAGAAGAAGGTAATGGAAATAAAGAAAAGCTTACCAAAACAAGCTCGTACGCTTTCGGAAGCAGTGATACAATGGGAGATGCTTGGTCTTCAAACGAGAGCCTGGAATACATATCGAATGTGTACTACGATAATGATGATGCAGTGTTCCTCAAAAGTGTCAAGGAGATTCCGGCCCACGATTCCTCGAATAATAACTCCAGCATGTCCACAGTCACATCAGCATCCAGCGGGTTGGTCGTCAACATGTTAAAGACCAAGTCTGTGCAAGATTTGCTTGACGAATTTGACAAAGCTGTTGATATGTTCAGTGAGAATTATTTGAGTGACTGTGAACCGTACACAAAAACGATTCCAGGTGAATTGGCCGTGAAAGAAAAACGAAAGAGTTCCTCATTTAGCACTTTGCCATCACCGAGAGTGATGCAATTGATGAAAGTAAACGAAATAACGGACGATTTCAAAACAGAGTTAGCAAAAATGTTAGAAGTGAAACGTGATAGTGTCGTGCCCGGGATAGCGAGACGTGGTTCGGTTACAGATTGGTTCGTGCTAGAAGACAAGGCCATGTCGGCATCCTGCTCTATAGAAGAGAACAAGTACAGACGAGCACAGAAGAAACCGACGAAGAGAGTGCGGAGAATAAGTTCAACAAAATATGTAAGTATTTTATCGCTAGTCTTGTACCTTGATGTCTGAAAAAGTCTACATATGTATATCTTATCAATGACATGTACGCATGTTTTCTATTGCGAATAACGTATCTTTTATTTCAATAACCTTGAATCTCTAATGTGACGCGTGTATTTGTCAAATTTGCAATTGAAACAAAATCACTGATTTTGAAAACACGCATTGAGGTGTCAAATTGTTATCAAAATTGTCAACAAGTTGTCAAAAAACATACAAATGTATTATAATCGATTTCATTAACACCTTACACTGATAGAATATTAAAATATGTGTTGGGGCAATGCTTGCGGTGCTGTTCACGATGGCAATTGGAAATCACTTCCAGTCGTCCACAATTGCTTGACCGTCATTCTTTGTACTGATGTCAAAATAAGTTTCACTAATAGTGTTGTATCAACGAACACTAATAACTACATTGTTATCAATAATAAGATTGTTTTTAAAGGTTCCATTTTTGTCGTTATTGATCAACTTGAACAATAAATAACTTACACAAATGAAAGACAATTTAATAGTATTCTATGCTACATCACTACTATTCATAATTATATATTTAGTACCGTACACAAAAACATTTGGCCTACGTTTTGAGAAATTGAATACCACCCTTATGACTTCTATAGGTATGGTGAATTTAAGATGAATATAAACAGACATACGTATCATAAGCTGACAGGGAAGAATGTTCAAAAGATATCTCAAGTAGACTAAAAATTTGATTGGGCAGAAGGTAGAAAAGACAGCGATATCACGGAGGCAATATTTTTTGATTTAATTCGGACAAACGTAATCACAGAAATATTCAGGGAATTCAGTCATTTTGGAGGCATTCGAAACGGAAATGAAATTATTAGTGGCTATAAGACAAATGCTATCAATCTTATTATCTATTTATGCGATAAGGTATCTTATGTGCCTTATACATAGTTACCGCTTGGCCATTAGTTGCAAAATTTATATTTGATTCATCGACACTCAGTATTACAGGATTGAAGTGATTGTTGCCACAAACATGACTATATGTGCCGTCTTACTCATGTATTCTTTTTCGGGATAGCCCCACAAGTTGTTACCTATGTATATCATCATGTGTATAAAATCTCACGAGACATTTATGTGAACAGCGTATCAAATGAAGAACAGGATTCACAAATGTAAGAGAACTCATGGTGTTAGTTTAATTCTTACTTGTGCTTTTTCTACATTCCTCATTCTCTTCATATTCGGAGACGTCTGACTACCCTATTTCACCTATTTGTTCAAGATCGGTTAATATATACTTGAGAATATTCTCTATCAATATTCGCATTGTATAACTATGTAGGTACTGTGTTATTGTTAATGTATGCTTCATAAAACTATAATAAAAAAGGAAAGGCAGTTGGTTAAGATTTTAAAAAGTATTCTACAGCAAACAGTCAGTTCGGCCCAATAGCACCCAGCCGCGGTCTGTCTTTCGACAGTCTGTGACAAGACACCTCTGCCGCCTAACTGATATTTGAGTTATCGTCGCCCATCCATCCAGATCACTCGATACACGTACAGATAAAACATCAATAACTCTCAATTCCCCGATAGCGGATTCAATGACAGATAGCGCGCAAAAGAAAGGTCGTCGTGTGGTCGACTTTGTTGGCATATTTATCTCTGTATTGAAAATTTGGCCGCGGAAAAATACTACCATGGACGCGAAAATTTTTCAATGGCCTTGTAGGACAAATGAAGGAATATGTTAGAACGTTACATGCCTAGGCCGTATGAACCCATATTAGGCACAGATTTAGCTATGGTACCCAGACGGCTGATAAACTACATGATTATGTATTTAAATGTATGTTTATATAAATCCTTTTTACAACCAGACACAGAACGAATACTCGTGTTTAAAACAAATATTTGTTCTAATTATTTGTCATATCCTCATTCTTTTTATCCTTCCACTATTGTAGACTCGCCTCGTCTCACCGTCAGAAGGGTTAGGGCTTTAATCTGTCACGCTGACCTATAGCAGATTGGTAGACTGAGCAGAACTAAAGAAAAATTTAATAGTGAAATATACTTTTAAATTACAACTCTGCATTATCCAACTTATGATCTGAGACGCAATTGTATCAATTGCCTATGTCATAGGGTCAAGCGTTTAATATTTCGCTGAGCGCTGCCCCGTTGGGCAAACCGCTGCGGGCTAGTATTTCTCAATCAGTAAAACATTGTACAACGTCCAAGATTCCATTCGTGGCAAACGGCGGTATGACCCCACGACGTAAACCAAAACGGAAAGTGTGGCGTCAGAAACTAAAGGCAGACTATCCGCCAGTATATTACCGAGACAGTTTTGCGTTTCCTTAAATAGCTTTTCTGATTAAAAAGTACTTTTAATAATTGTTATTATTATTATATTATCACGCCAGGCTCCTTACGTGGTGGGCACAGAGCACCGAATGCCAAATATTACATTTACAGAGCTGACGTGTTTCTTCAACATCCCTCATTCTCTTTACACACGCACGTCAGTTTCGAAGACTTCTGACTTTACAATCAGCCAAGCTTTCTTAACACGAGTATAACCAACAAGTTCATCGGCATGGTACTATCGTCATCACCAGTCACTCATGGACAGAGGCCTCTCCGATAGCACGCTACTTAGCTCGACAAGTTATGGCTAAATGCTTTAGACGATATACAAAAGAAGAAAGAAAATGTATACTTATACATATATTCAACTGTAACTACGTTGTGTCGACGTAGCGTTTGATTAATCAAATCAATACGCGACGTCAAAGGTGCCTTTGACGGAAACGGTGCACTGACTGAGGTAACCTGATTTTAAGAGTACCGATGCATAGAAAAGTACGGCTATATTCTTCTATTGAAATGTAGTTCACCTGCCTTAAGCCTTATTGATTTAGCACTTGGTAATTGTTACCAAATTTAAAAAAAAATCAGTCTGATAAAAAGGGCACGTGTATGAAGATGCGATTTATGTACAAGAACCACGATAGGTCTGTAACGATAGAGGTATTTACCACTTGGTGTTTCTAGACACCTTGCAAGGTTTGAACAAAAATATTAAGTATTGAGATATATATTGTATTAGACTTTGGTATCTGCTCGAAATGAGAGAACTTTTGTAGTGTATTCCAACTCACTGTTCCAGTGGGTCAACCAATCTATTTCCCTTACTTAGATCTAAAGTAGCTCAGTTCATCATCAACGCCTGACGTTGGTCAGTTAGGGACTATTTTCTCTTTCAGTTCCAAGCAGTAAGTGTTGTTCAGGATAATAGATTAATCAAATTTAAAATACTTTTTCAAGGCACTCAAGTAATTATTTAAGGCAACAAAATATGAGGCACTGGAATATTTCTTCACGATATTGAGAAAATTAGTTTTAGATAACTACTTAAATATTCGTAAAAAGACATTAGCGATGGTGACCTTTAGACATTTGATGAACAATCTAGCCGTACGTCGCCATTGTTTATTCATAATCAAACAACGATTGCCCCAAATAAACTAGAGTTGCACATGTAAATAAGACTTTGATAAATGAGTATTATTAACAATTGGTTCTAGTCTAGAAACTCTTCGAACTATCACATTTATTCTTAAGTGGAAATACGTGCTCTGACGGTTGGAACGAGTGGAAGGAACGGCAGGGTGACAAAGAAAACAGATATACAATGTGTAGGTACCTATGTTAATGGAGGCAGGCGATGAGCGAGATCAAGAGTTTTTATCTTATCTTGACCAAGCAGGTCAGAGACTGACTGATGGAGGAGTCCTTACAACCGATGCGCCTGTATGAATGAATGCTGAAGCAGCACTCTAGGATAGAAAGGATCCTGTTATTTGGGTCTAGGTGTTCCTTGTCTATCTCGAACGAGACATGAGTAATAATAAATCGATTTGTGACAGGTGACAGGTTTATCGATCCATCCACACCTGTCCGTGCTTGACGCCTCAGCTTTCTGCAGGTATCTTAATAAATAACAATAATAATACAATGCATGATATAAAATTTATATCGTAAATAATCACAAAAGTAAAACAATTTTAACACACATAACAATGGAGTGTGATTTAATAACTTAAATGAATGTAAAGAAACAAAATTGGATTCGTTGCCAGTTTAATTATCAAAATTATCGATAAGGTTCCGATGCTGCTATTAATTGAATATTCATTTAATTATTCTAATTTAAAGTACATCTATCATTACAGATGTCCCATTTCGATAACATAGGAAACATCAATGTTACATAATTCTGACAATTTAGCCAATGTGACGTGATTACATAGAACAGGCAAAAGGGATCAACTCGGACCAACAGCACGATAAACAAGGTAGGTATGTAGGTATAAGCGCAGTCGGTACCCTATGTGCTAAAAGCGAAACTGTGCTATTCAGGGCGTGACTCGACGGGACGGGCCTTTCACTGTGCTGCACAGGGAATTCGCAGGGTACAGTCACGTACAACGGCGTGTATCGTCATCGTAATATCACGCCTGTAGTCCCCGAAGAGGCAGGCATGGGAGTGTAGTACACTCCCACGTTTCTCCAGTTACATTTACGTTCTTCAATAGAAAAGGTGCTGTGCTTATTACCATACACCGGGCATAGATTCAGACTCCGAGCCACTATCAGATTTTTTTATTAGAAAATCTAAGTTAGAATAATGCAATATAACCCGACCCGATACATGAACTTATGGCCTCTCGATCAGTAGTAGCGCTTGCAACCACTCGACCAACGAGGCTGCCAAGAGACACTATTCAAAATTACGGGGGGAGAAAGAGACTGCATTGTAAATTGCTATATACTTTTTTTAAAAGATCTGAATGTAAGATGACTAATATCAGCTGACCATTTGCTCTGTGACAAGAAAAGGAGATTTTGTCCAAGATAAAGCAGATATAACATAATGATAAGTCTTGTTTACCGCACCATGATTACCTCATGCCGCGGGTAGTTTGACGATTTCTTGTGACATCATAATAGTTATAAAGAATGCGACACAATTGGTAATGACGTCATTATTCGAAAATAAACTTTTTGGGTACATGTCCCTAGATATGAGTCCATTCTCCTGCAAGGGTCGAAAGTCTACAAAATGGGCATGCGTATAAGAAGAGAATAAAGAATATGGAAGAAATTTGTCAATTCTGTGACAGAAATATTTGGCACTCGGTAACGGCCAATTCAATTCCTGTGAGATACACTTCAGCAACGTAGACAAATTATAGACGAGATGTAGATTTTACCCATTACGGCAGGTTTGTCTTTTGACCCTATCTTGTCGAAAACCAGCTTGGGAGCACTATATTTCAACAACCCATTGTTACGACAAAATTTTAGTGCTAGATGTGATGCAGATGTAGTATCCAGCTATAGATTTAACATTTTGATATAACTTACTTCGTAAAAATAATTTTCCTAATGCAATATATTTTACATAGAAAGTTTCATTTACCACAAAATTATTTTATTGACCATTTCGGCGTATCAATCGTATTCATAGTCCCCCTGTACATACCACACTCCACACATCATAGCAAACCGACGCAATCGAAGTCACGAATTGCAGGAGCTCTCGAACGTTCCATCGGCCGTTAGCAACGATTACAAGGAACGCACTTTGAAAATGGAACACGAAGTTTCCAGTCTAGATACCAATCTGCTATGTATTTGATGTCGCCTCATAATCGGATGACACTCGCGGTCGTTACAGATGGAGCCATAAAATATACTAATATATTGTGCCATAGAGCCGACGACCTATGAACCAGCAAGGTCATCGATTGATAGCCACGTCTTGGTGAAAGGAGCATAGGTCACCCGCGTATCATACGGTCTGATGACCTCACAAAAACAACTGGATGCAGTTACATTCGAAGGCTCAGTACCAGGTGGATTGGCGGCGATTAAGAGAGGTATATGTCCAGCAGAGACCTTCTAAAGGCTTACGGATGGATGAATTGTGACTTAATAATACATTATTTCAAGTTACTGCTGATGGTTGCTATGTAATAATATATATCTTTGCGATTATTATCTGCGCTACAGCATGTCTACATATTGTGTCATTTTTACATGTTTTGACGATGTACTACACGATTCCCCCGGACCTTACCTGCTTCAAACAATAATCCGTATCTGGTAGATATCCCGATTGTCACAACGAAATAGTTACTTATTTCTTATCCAGACAGCCAAAGTGTTGAACACTCAGTCAGCGTCGGTGTTGTCGGAAACGTATAACTTAGAACGTAATATCACGCCTGTAATCCCTGAAGGGGTAGGCAGAAGGATGTAGTACGCCCCCACATTTCACCTAGTTACATTTAAGTCCCATGGAATAGGTGGTGAGCCATCTTAAGACGTATCTGCGATTTCTATCACGGGGTTTCACGGCCAAACGGTACCCTATCATAAAACGTAAAACGCAACAAGACGCCTGTATTCCGTAAATGGGTTGGCAGTGAAATGTACCCTCCCACATTTTACCAGTTACGTTTACGTCCCATCGTGTAATAGTAGGTGAGTCTATTAATAACTACGATATGAAAAAAAAGTTCAAATTGAAAAGTTTTGTGAATTACGATACTATACTATACGATATATACGAATTTCGAACGCTACTGGATCACTGGTATACATACATACATATAGTTCCGTCTGTGACTACCTTTATCGTTGTTCGTTTGACGCCGAGACGCGCGACCGGGACGCTTAACGTTGCGTGTTCACCATTGTATAATTAACGGATTTCTAATTACCAACCATTTATAACGTGCCAGACAGTGACATGATGAAGATATAGGTGTGTGTATGAACTGGTACACGTCTCGCGAATATTACAGATACGTGTATTGTTACATCATGTATCGGCTTAACTCACGTCGAGATAGACAGAGAAGTTACTTGAGCTTTCCAAGTTTCCCCTTTATCAGTACGCTTGTTGGGCCGCAACGAAGTCCAAGAAAATATTAACTATGTATAACGGTTTTTTTTGTAAATGGCTAAAAATCAAATGAACAGGAAGCAATAACAAATAGTCGCTGTCGCCCATAGACATAATTGAATAATATACAAATATAGATAAATACTCACGAAACGTTTAATAGCCAAAACGTTCTTGACCCTTCACAAAAAACGATAAAAATTAAACGGCCAGTAAGAAGAACCCCAAGAACCCAACTTCGTACTCCACCCCGGAACAAAGCGCACCGTCTGACCTCGATCCCGGCGCAAAGTACCAATTGTGAGCTGGAGACCTCTCCATTGAAGGGCCTATTCACCCGCGCTATTAACTATACGTTCCGCCGACTTCAAGTTAGTCCCTTTAGTTCTAAATTTGAATTTAGTACGATTCAAATTTGCCTATTCTGTTATGAAAATACCCACATTTAATCTGATGCTATTACACATTATATTGCTATATGAATCACGTCCGGTTTCTTACGCCGTTGAGAGCATCGAATGCCATGTATGATTTTGTCGACAAATGGAGGAGAGTTTTGAATGTACATAGGTATATATGTTTAAGTTCTTGTGAGTCTTTTAATCTCGTCACCCTGGTGAATTATTTCATAAATATTTCAATAAGTCTATAATTAATATCTATTTTAGTGATTAATCTTTGGATTTATGGTATGGTGTTGTATTTCTTATTGTGTTAATTAATGTGATTTTTTAATCGTATTAATTAACAGTAAACAAATAAATAAATAAATGATGTATGTATCTATGTCGTAACAAACCTAACGTGATTCTTCTACGTTCATCACTATCCTCGCACACGCATGCCGCTTTCGGACATTTCTGACTCCTAATTAAACCGCATCTGATTTATTTGCCCTGATGATTATATATATGATAAATATAGCCAACTTTTTCTTTCAATGATTATAATGTAATGATAAATATAATCTTGAGACCCCACACACGGCCATGCTGTCCCAAAGTGCGTACAGCCAGTGTTATGGTAATCGGGCAACTGGTAAACTACGTATAAATACATATCTACTTATATAGATGTTGTTTTGCACACACATGCAGAAGAAATACCCGTAGCTCATCACCATCACATATGTAAATGCATATTCGTCCCGGACAGGAAGGGAACCCATGACTCCCGATTCATCGATCACTTTAACGAACCAACGAGGCAATCAAAAGTCCGAGGCTTTATTCATAACAGCTTTTAACTCAAACATTGCAATTACAATAATCTATCATTTAACCAATTGGAACACGTCGTAATGCATTAATATTTAACCAATTATATCACTGTTAACACAAATGATTATGACAAAGAACAGTACGCAGTGTTTCCGATAGAAAAAAAATCGCGTGACAGAGACAAATATGCTTTAATGTATCATTTTTATGATTTTCGCGTTCGTTTGCGGCCGGCCGGATAGGAAGTTAATTGTACATAACATCACGCTATTACCTACCCGAAGAGTTAGGCAGCGGAATGTAGTATGTCCACGTTTTACCAGTTATGTTATACGACCTATGCAATAGGGGTGAGTCTATTATCATAAAGTAAATAAATAAATGAAACCTGCCTTGAATTAATATATCCGATCTTCACAGTGAATTTAGTTTTTTTTTTCAAACATCAGACACTAGCTGATGGGAGACTCAAGAATTCTCCCAAAACGTGAATATATGAAGAGAATGATGAATATTGAAGAAACATAACTGGTGTGTAAGGATAGAGGTATTTGGCAGTCAATGCTCTCTACCCACGACGTAAGGGACCCGGTGTAACGATGTAATACTAATAGTCTGTCATGTACACCCTTTACAATGCTAAATACTGATCACATATCTCGCAGATATATGTTATTTACAGCTCGTATCGAGAAATATATCGTGATTTTAGCACATTCATACCTGAGACAGATCGTCACGACTCACGCCTTTTACTTTCACGACAACGCAACGTCGCGTCGTGAAGAATATTTACACCTGCCAGACACCGTTCGTAATGATTCGCGTTTATACGCTTTAAATATTTTTACAAAATTAACTAATGTTCTATCGAGGGGCACTATCGAGTGCACTGTGATTCTTATAACACTAAGCCTGTATATTACATCTTAACATTATAAGATGGTACACTATAGTCACTGTTAAATCTATGTATATCATCCTCAAGGTGCATGCAGTATGCGTATTGCGTTTCGATTTTATAATAAGTTCATTAATATCTTCGAAGTATTACGGCTTGGATATATTGTGCATGCGGATATGCAAGCCTATTATTACGTTTGTTACGCATGTCTTTGCATCACGGCCCATGCATATGCAAGATGCAGATCTCGCGCACGCGTACCGTTGGAATGAATGATGATCGCGTTACGATTCTATGACGACTTTGTAATTACTCAACTTTAATGAAATGAATGGAACAAGTGCCTAGTTGCTAAACACAATTACAGTAAATCTGAAACTTAGTAATAAGTGACAGTACAATGCAATAGAAACCGGACACTCGATAGGACGAGGTGAATAAAAAGTAGTCATGGCCCCAATACTCTCCTATCACCTCTACACTTCTTCATGCCTCCACCAAAATGGAACCATGATTCTCGCTGCAATATTGGATACGTGTCTCCTCGTAGAATGATAAGGGTTAAATCCGTAAAGGAGTATTACGTTTAAGCTATCCGTGTATTTTTAGTTCAAGAAATCTGTTCACATTAGCGGCAGCTGTGTTCATTAAATCAATTTAAAAACACATCTGTCTGTAAAGGTGCTTACACAATGGGGTAGTTAGTAGACGGTGAATAGAGTGTATAAAGGAGCGACGCACGTGCGTCCGGGACGTGGCCGTTCGCACGTGTTACAAGTCAAAATAACTTATAAGGCCTCCGCGTGTGATGAGCGAAGCGGAGCGGGTGAGATCGCTTATAACTACACTATCTCTATGTATCACGTACTATTTCTGTTTGTATGCGTGGGATGACAGGCTGATGGGGGAGAATAAAAATTGTGTAAAACCAAAAAGTTTATTAGGAAAGATATGTGTATTTGGCACTCGGTGTTCTTACGTACCCCATAACGGTCTGGCGTGATCACAATAAACTAATAATAATAATTATTGTGTACTTGTCTATTATGATATAAAGTTGCTCTTACCTTCTTTCCTATTATAAAAACATTTATTTACGAGTACATCATTATTTATCCATTATAATTATTAGATATTGTTAATAATTTATAAAATGTATGCCAAACGGGATTTTTTGCCAGTGAACCCGTGATGGCGAACATTATAAATTTTACATAGCTAACTAATCGCTTGAGGCTATCCCCGTGCCATGATCCCACGGGTGCCAACACTCGGAAGTCGAGTGCACGCGCGATATAGCGTCCGTGCACGAGGTGCACGTTGCGTGTTTCATTCGTTTCGTGCATAATTAATGAGCGTTTCGAACAAATGAACGCGCTGACATTGACTTCCAAAATAATAAGTGGGAAAGTCATCTATTTAGGTGTGTTGTATATCGTAATGGCCGGTAAAAGTGACGTGTGCTCTGCGGTGACAAATAGCGAACATGTATTGGATAAATTATTTTTGTGTTATTTTTTACCTCCTGACCTGCTTTTATAGTTGAATTAATGTTGCCCGTGTATTTTGATTTATACTGTGCTCAAATATTGTAAACAGATAAATATATTATACAAATACATAATATATATTTCTGAGTGTATACAAAAATCTGTTTGTCACTGTTATTTTTATAACTAACGATGAATGAAATTACTTTTAATAAAAACTAATATTTGTACCCAAATTTTTTCTATAATAAATATTTGGGGGCCATACATAAACAGAGGCCTGTCACGTAATTAAAAAATGAAAACAATATAAGTATTTATTACTAAGTACAAACTTCCAAATAATATTATTATCGATAAAGATGACATTATTCTGAATAAAACTTTTCATATGGCGAGCGAAGTTATGCAATATATTTCGAAGACGAATATAAAAGAAATATGTAGAAAAGTAAACCCTTAGAATGTTTCTGACGCCCAGGGGGTTAAAGAACCCCTGGGGTACAAGTACGATATCATACTGTTGAGAATATCTTAATACCTACAGCAAATATGAAAGAAAAACGAAAGTTTTCGATCAGTTACCTATTTTGTTGCGGAATTATAATAAGCGATTTATCTGTAAAAGAGCTATTTTGGCACTCGGTATACTCTGTCTACCTCGTAACGGACCAGGCGTGGTGATGTAACAATAATAAAACATTTTCGTAAGCATCTGATCCTAACTACCCAACAATATGTAGGTATATGAAAGATGTAAAAGTATTAAGATTCATCAATCACAAACGCGGGTTGTTACGGCTACTCGCGGAAATACTTTCACCGTTTTACGACCGTGAAACGGCAATCGGCGAGCGTGGTGACCGTGATGTGCGAAGAAAAACACAGGACACACTATTATCAAATATTTTAACTGGAACTCGTTTGCTGACCATGAAACGCCAATATTGAGACGGTTGTGACCATGATTCATGAATAAAACCAGGGCATGTAAAAAAGTGACATCACGCCTTTATTTCCCAAAAGGAGTAGGCAGAAGCATGTAATACTATTCTTGCTTTATATCGGGCACAAGTCCAAACTCCGAATTACAGGGAATATCAAGTTATAAACGCACTATGATACTTTGCACGACCGGGGGATCAAACCCACGACGCACTACCTGCAACACAACTATCTGCAACACTTAAACTATCCGTTTACTGTGCGCTACTTAAAATTAATTTCATTAAGTATTTACAAGTAAATAAAACATACTTGTTATAGAATATCAAACACACGAACCGAGCTGGGAAACCGCAGCGGTAAAGATCGTATTACCAAATGCTTAGTGTAACTACATATGTGTATACACATGTGCGAGTTGCGGGCCAGTTGTGTAATAAGGCATTGCGGATAATGACTGAACTGACTTGTATTTTTGTAAACCGTTAGAAAATAAACGATATTCAACAGATAGTAAGAGCTACATACTCTCACCATCACTGAGGGTTGACTGTGAGAGGATAGCTTCGGATATTAAGTACGCCCTTGAATCCCTTAATGTAAGGGTTACTTAAGATTAAATAAATTTTTTTTTTATCATTATTTAAATCTTGTTAAATGTAAATGACAAATGGTTAAGTGAACCCTATATCAGTTTTTAATAAGATTGAACTGTCACCTCAAGTTTGAATCACTCTTCTAGTTTTTGGGATAAAAAACAGCCAATGTCACTTTGTGGACCGCACATTGTTTCAATGCTAAATGTCACATTGATCGACTATTCCACTAATTAAGAGTAAACCAACAAACAAGAAAACTTACATAAATAAAAGATAAATTTGTCTATAGTCACCATCATCAAACTTTTTATCATTGCGCTATTGGACACGAACTGACAAGGGTTGAATTTACAGTCTACTACGCGCGTTAAGTACACTTTGACAGATGTCACACGACTTGGAGAGCGTTATGGAGAACTCTACGCTGTGCATTTCTACTTGCAATGTTTTCCTTCACCGGTATAACTGGTTACATTTTACCTGAAAAACGTTAAGAATTTTTGAAACCAGGGATGTGTGTGTGGAACCTCAGACGCCTGAAGTAGCCGAGACAAGTCTAAGCCGTTAATAACATTATATTTGTCGTCTATAGACAGCTTCAGTAGTAGACATACAAGGAGAACGACTTTAATTGGCTGAAGAACATTCCTCTCTGCTGTAAGTACATATATAGTCATATTTGCACCTGTCTGAATATAGAGTTGGCCGACCACATGTCTATAATCTCATTTGTGTGTAAGTACTAACGTTATTAGCGTGTGTGTAGGTACACTCAAGTTTGTTTCGCTCTGCGGTCCCGACTGCATTACATTTGCCATTCGATATGACAATCTGCACGTTTTGGGCTTAGCATGTAAACTTAGCTTAAGCCTTTTGGCAATGCACAGATATACAACATACATAATATAGCTATGACAAAAATTTTTTGACAGCACGATGTTTATTTTAAATGTTGACACTTCTACAAGACATAGTAACGTTAAATTGGCAAACTCATTTTCTTCATACCTTTTCTTATTTTATATATATTTATATAATTTTTTTGTAGTACTTATTTATTGTGAACCGATGCGTTTACAAAAATACTTACATCAATGAACATGATAAATAATTTGCCAAAGAATTCCAAAACATTTTCATGGATCAATTAATAAAAATTAATCAATAAAAAAAAATATCAATTAATAAAAGCAATTAATCGAGGTTAATTACAGATATGTTAGAAACATATTAAATCACTTAAATCACTTAAATACAGACTTGCGGAACCTCAAGAATACATTTAAAACATTCCTCCATTTATCAGCAAATAAGTCAGAATCTGGATACGCTTGAAAACACAGCGTTAGACCTGACGATTTACGGGATATGGCTCCCCCACACTCCCATATCTCGGGACTGTTAATTATTATCATTTATTACTAAAATTTTTCCTCATAGAATCTTTTCAACCATATTTAATCTCAATACTCGCATATATTTTGATAGTGACAGACAAACAACACGACATAACACATTATATACGTACGAAAAACTTGCATTAAACCGTATTATACATAGATACTGTTATAGTCTCTTCCGGTGCAAAAACTAACAACATAACCAAATCGTACGACGACCCACTACCATCGTTTAAGGCTCTGTGTTGCCATCGGACGTTTTTTTTGTTCAAATGGTAACATTTTTTGTTGCGTCAAGTATTTTTTTTTACACCCACCTGACGTTCCCAATTTTGGCTTAAGCTCATTTTCAGTTTATTGCTCTTGAATTTTGAAGAGGTACTAAGGATAAGTGGTAGGAATCCTTTACTTCAGCTTTGGCTTCGGCAGTGACATAAAATAGTAGTTGGACTGTTGTTCTTGTTTAGAGGGTGATAAGCAGACACATAATAAGAGTCAGATGTATGGTTATGATAGAACGTGTGAAGTCTATTCAGCATCATTATCTCTTTTTATCGTTTCCCTATTGGACACGGGTCTACTGTCAGAATGAGGAATTGATAGGCCTGTGGTTTACTACACTGGCCAATAGCGAGTTGGCAGATTTGACATGCTTTAGAGAACATTACAGAGAACTTCACGTATCCTTACGATTATTTGCGTCAGTCTTACAGCAAGGGATAATTAATCAGAAAAGGTAAACTTTTTGTGAAGATGTGCGCGCCAGGATTTGGACCCGAGGACATTAGCAATGATCACTAAACTATAGGTTGCCAGATTTCCTGTACTGCCCACTTTGAAAATCAATCATTATCTAGCGCCTCCCGAAACTACTTAATTTTAAACATACCTAGTGTTTCACTCTCTTATCCTTTTGTAGAGTTAAAACTTCATCATCATCATCATCATCGGTCTATCTCAGTCCACTGCTGGACATGAGTTAAAACTTACATCCTTAGTAATACTATGACCCTTTACCACCCCTTAAAGCCTCCAGCGCAAACATGTGGTGTTATTGCTCACTTTCAGAAACACTGGCCTAGACTATCACTGCTTTTTAAATTGAACTCTATTAACTCTTTTCAACCATTATTTATTCAGGTTGTGAATCAGAATCGATCCAATGCCTTTAATGGTATCAATGAGTCAAAGTCGTTTTGTTTTTCGTATAAAAAATGACACCGTTAGGCAGAGATGACGCTTAGACGCCCACCAGTGGGAGATTAGCGAGGGTACCAGACTTCTGTAGAAAGTCGATTGACACGGTTAAAGCATATCACAATTATGCGGATAAATGCATGTATTAATCCGATCTATTGCTATCTATTTACTCAACTGCCCACCTACCTACCGATCTCCATGCCTACCTATCTCCTTACCTAGCTACCTACTTGAATACTCCTACAGTGTAAGAGTGCAACGAATTCTTTTGCAATACGCAACTCTAAGGGTTCAGGCTTCGTAGACGTAGAAAATAAAGGGAAGCCGACACCCTGGGACTCCGCGCCCACATGTGGGTAACACAACACTTCATTGGGTGCATCCGGTGAATTTTTCTATATGCACAAAAATACATAAGACAATTAACTTTATACACAAGGCCCGAAGGAATATAATCGCTTGCATGTTGGTTCCGCTTTTCGAAACAAATCATGGGAAATTAAGCCCTATTTTAAAACGGGGATAGCGTAGAGCGTAGTGATGGTTTCAAATTGTTCTATTCAAAACGTTGTCACAGAGTTCATATGGCGTAGACAAGAACTGGGCAGACTAAGTATTAACAACTCACATAGAATCAGACTAGAAATATGACTGGTACTGGCAGTTAGTATTAGTTTTTTATAAGACTACTTGTATTAGTTACTTAGTAATAGGTAACAGGACTAGTTGAGTCGGACGCCAGTAACATCCGTCCAAATAATATAAATATAATTTCAGAGTAATAAAATTTAGTATCTAATCCATTTGTTGTTGGTGACAAGCGCTTTGTTCTTTGTTGAAATTGACGTATCCATTTTTTTATACAAGTGAACCGACAACCATGCTTTATAAACTAAAACAATAATTAATTTAATAACAATAGGTTCCCGTTAAAAAAATGACAGATACATAGACAAGACAGACAACAACAAGAGAGTCATAGACAAGGTATAGGCAACCAAAACAAAATTATGGTGAGCGAGTACCTATCCCTGCATGCTGTGGCCCATGCGAACATAGAAACTTCCATATGCATCATACCTGTTTTTGTCAATTATAAGATAAGTAGTAAATAAGGTAAAATATAATATGTTATATCTGTATCGAGTTTTCTTTTTGTGTTAATTGCCAGTTTAAATATATATTTATTTAATGTTTGTGTGTACCATAGTATGTAAGTTAGTAAAGTTTTTTCTATATATCTATAAATGCTCAGCTGGCACTTCTAGTTAATATAACCTCTGTAACATTGACAACAGAAAGGAAGTTTTACTTAGACACGGCCCCAGATCGTGACGGTGAATGTTCTAGGGTGATGAATCAATCACCATCGATGGAAACATGTGTTTCAATGGGACAGAAATTGATAACACTTTTGTCTCTTCGACATTTGAATTCATCTTCTGTCACGTGTGTTATGACTTAAATCTTAACGGTATTAAATTTAAAAATATTATGCACGTCCACAGTGGGGATTATGGCTGAAACACCCCCATCGTAGGCCTATATCTAATACTAATAGTGAACTTGATTAAGCTGACAGTGATAACGATGATAATAAATATAATAGCAAAGCAACAGGTTGTTTCCGTGCCTATTTCGTCGCAGATACTAGACAATGGGGTAGGCAGAGAGCACGCAGTACCAAGCATCCCTATCCATACAGATATGATGTTTCGCTTGCATTCATGATCTTTCATTTTCTTCATATATCTATCGTCGTTTTCATATTTAGTCATACTGTTAAAGTTACTTAAGAGAGCCATGTTGCACCATTTCACTTGCGGCCTTACGTAATATCTATACTGTTTCCAATAAAACGTTTGTTACCAACACTCGGGTAGTGCAGTGATAAATAACAACATATGTATACAGGATGATGTTTTTAACAAGTTTTATATAGCCTTCCTCGTTAGTCGAGCGGTCAAGCGCGACTACTGATCGATAGGTGTTGTGTATGATTCCGCAGTCTGGTAGTATTAGTTTTTTCTAACTTACATTTTCTCATAGAAATGTCTAGTAACGGCTCGAAGTCTGAATCTGTGTCCGGAGAATGGAATTGGCTTATCACATATTCCATGGTGGAACATAAACTGTAAACGTAACTGGCGAAACGTGCTAAATTCGTCTGTTTACCCTTTTGGGAATTACAGACGTAGGGATAAGTTTTTATATAAAGAGTATGCTTAAAAATAAATAACCCCTTTCTCACCGAAAGCGGAAGGGGCTTGTAAGTAATATGGGTTTTAAAAAAGGGCCTACTATTTTTTTCAAATTGAAAATGTATCCGTGTGAGCATTTATCAAAATCCACTGCTTGAACGTATATATGTTCTAGAAAGTTCCGAAATTTTAATATGTTAGTGTAAATAAAATATGTAATTTATCTCGACACAATATTTTACGTTTTTGTTTTAGCAAAAACGACCATTAAATTCGAAAAGTTATAAAATATATAATTTATCATAGATGCTCTCTTGTCTTTTCTAATTTGTTATATTTATCATGACCAACTAGGACAGGTTCATTTGGTGATCGATGACAACTCAGATACAAAATTATACACTCTCTTCAAACTATGCCAGATATCTAATTTTCTAAATTTCCTTTTGAAATATGAGTAATTAACTCAATTGATTCTCAACAGGTAGGTACTATACAAAACATCGAATTAGGATAACCACACTTGATATAAACAGGCGCTTTTGAGAAATATGTAACATCACGCCTGTATTTCCCCCAAATGGTAGGCGTGTAGGCGCGTAGAGGAGTGTAGTAATGTAATAGGGGTGATACAATTGACATATGCCCGGTACTACTGGTAATTTAGAGTCAGAAAAACAAACCAAAAAAAAAACAAAAAATAAAAAAAACTACCTGTATATGAATTACCGGTTCGATTATTACAGATTCCGTAAGAATACAGGTGGACCAGTGGCAGCTAGGAGAAGCCAGTTAGGCAACGAGTAGATTATAATTACATGTTAATATGTACCCTTAATAGCGGTGAAGAGATGTTTCGTGTATTTAACACATAATTGTAGAGCCTTACGCAACAATCGGAAACGACGGAAACATCGTGCGGAAATGTCCATAATGTCCATAATATTCTGTAAGGTGTGTGAAGTAGGGCAACCGGCACTCGGCTAGCTTGGCAGGCCATGGTGTTAAGGGATCTCAAGCTGAAGGGAGACTAATTTGTTATAGTCAGCCTAGCAAATAGGCAAACGGACCACTTACTGGTAAATGGTCTCCTTTGCCTATGGACATTTGCAACACCCGAGGAGTG